>JAJIBD010019459.1:0-12886 GCA_021461705.1 Cryptotis parvus | reverse complement strand
CCTGTCATCTGATAGGTTCCTCCAGAAGGCTGACTCCAATCTCCAAATATGAGCAGATAAGACAGAAGATGGAACCATGTATGGGAGTCTCTATTATGTGGATCTACACCCCCTTTAAAGTACTTCCAAGGGACCGGAGATATAGCCCAGTGGTAGGGCATTTGCCTTGCATGTGGCAGGCTGTGCCAGCCCGGGTTCAATTTCCGGCATCCCATACGGTCCCCCCGAGCACTGCCAGGAGTAATTCCTGAGTGCAGAGCCAGGAGTAACCCCTTAGCATCGCTGGGTGTGACCCAAAAAAATAAATAAATAAAAATAAATAAATAAAGTACTTCCAGGATGTTCATTCAAGGCTCCATCCCAGGACCCTTCCATAGCCAGATGGTTCCCAGTCCAACTCCTTTGGGGCCCATGAGCATGCCTGGAGAGGACAGCTTCAGATATACCACCCAGAGTTGTCCCATCCACAAAGACAGACTACAAAAGAAAAATCATCCAACTAACCTGAAATCCTCACTGCCAGGCTGGTGAGGGATGAGGGATGAGGAGTAAGGCTTCTTAATTTTCCCTAAGTAGAAGGATTGCGGTGTTTCTGTGGGTGGGAGGAAATAACAGGAGACCCAGCAGGAAAAAAAAATCTTAAATCTTCTTGTAGGTAATAAGCCAAGAAGATGAGTTTGTTTCCTTTGTTTACATAAAGAACTCAAAAGGGAAAAGCAAACACTGACAGTGCCTGTGACCCCACTCCCTCCACTGCAGCACCCCACCCTAAACCCTTAGACACCTTCTGAATACAAAGGCCAGGGCCTAACACAGAAGCTGAAACTGACCCCACATTAGGACAGCCTTTCCTCTCAAGCACATGGACAAATAACTTTTTTTTACAAAAAAGACATTTGAAACAAGGCTGCTTTGGGGCACACAGAAGCTTACATACTGCAGACTCAAACCAGCCTCAGGAAAGCATGGCCAGGAGTATGCAATTTCTAAACCCCGTTACAATAGGTATTGCCTGGTAAACTGAAAATTAATGTTTCCTGGATATGTCAAAGAACTGGGGACACAGGTCAAAGGCTAACATGGGAGCTGGCAAGCATGACAGCAAGTAGCCCTCTTGGAGAGGCTACTGCAGAAGGCAGAAACCAAGGAATATTTACAGATGAGTAGTGGGTCACTGAAAGCTTCAAGCACACCAGTCTACAAATTACACAAGTTCACTGATCTTTCATATGTGAGCAAAAGCAAGTCAGTCAAGATAGGCCCATCTTCCACAACTAGAAGGGTCTGTCTGACCACAGGCATACACATGCAAGAGGGAAGAAGGAGTGAGAAGAAAACGACAACTCTCAAGAACCAATCAAAAGGGATGATAGTCCAAAAGGTCAAATGCCAAAATGAGAATTCTTTTTTTTAAGTATTTTATTATACCACCGTGAGATATACAAATAAAAAGATATACAATTAAAAAGTTCATATTTGGGTTTTGGTCATACAGTGTTCCAGCCCCTGTCCCTCCACCAGTGCCCATCTCCAACCACCAACGCCCCGGTTCCCTCCCCCCTTCCCCAGCCCCACCTCCATGGCAGGTTCTTTATTTCTTTCCCTTTCTCTCTCTCTTTCTCTTTTCCTTCCCTTCCAGACTATGGATTACAGAACATACATTAAAAGGTTGTCATGAGTATCCTTTTGCCTCTATTTAATGCTCAGTTCTAGGTTGGCATTAGTACCCTCGACAATTATTAGCACACTGTTCCATTTTCTGTCTTACCTAACCTCTGACTCCCACACGTTTGTGATAATTTCCACCTTTGACAAGACCTCCTGATATATGTTTCACTTGACCTTGGATATTGGTATCATAATATGTACATATATATTTATGCCATGCAAATAAATGCAGTCATTCTGTATCTGTCTCTCTCCTTCTGGCTAATTTCGCTCAACATAATCTTCTCCATGTCCATCCATTTGTAGAGCAAATTTTATAACTTCATTTTTCCTAACAGCTGCATAGTATTCCATTGTGTAGATGTACCAAAGCTTTTTTATCCAGTCATCGATTTTCGGGCACTCTGGTTGCTTCCAGATTCTGGCTATTGTGAATAATGCTGCTATGAACATAAAAGTAGGGATGGTGTTTCCGCTTCATATTTTTGGTTTCCCAGAGTGGATTCCAAGGAGTGGTATGGCTGGGTCAAATGGGAGTTCAATTTCTAGTCTTTGGAGGAAAGTCCATGTTTTTTCCAGAAAGGCTGTACCAGCCGGCATTCCCACCAACAATGGATGGGTGTCCCCTTTTCCCCACATCCACGCCAGCACTTGTTGTTCTTGCTCTTTTGAATATGTGCCAGTCTCTGTGGTGTAAAGTGGTATCTCATTGTTGTTTTGATTTGCATCTCTCTGATGATTAGTGATGATGAGCATTTTTTCATATGCCTTTTGGCCATTCGAATTTCTTCCTTGCTGAAGTTTCTGTTCATTTCTTCTCCCCATTTTTTGATGGGGTTGTTTGTTTTCTTCTTGTAAAGTTCTACCGGTGCCTGATATATCCTGGATATTAACCCCTTATCAGATGGGTATTGGGTGAATATTCTTTCCCATTCTGTGAACTGCTTTTGTATCTTAGTCACTGTTTCTTTTGAGGTGCAGAAGCTTTTTAGTTTCATGTAGTCCCATATGTTTATCTTTTCTTCTAGTTGCTTTGTTAGTGATGTTTCACCTTTGAAGATGCCTTTAGCTTCAATGTCGTGGAGGGTTTTTCCTATATTTTCTTCAATGTACTTTATGGATTCAAGTATGATATTGAGATCTTTAATCCATTTTGATCTGATTTTTGTGCATGGTGTTAGACACAGGTCCAAATTCATTTTTTACAAGTCGCTGCCCAATTTTCCCAACACCACTTGTTGAAGAGGCTTTCCTTACTCCATTTTAGACTCATTGCACATTTATCAAAGATTAAATGATCATGTGTTTGAGGTTGGGTGTTAGGATACTCAATTCTATTCCATAGGTCCACAGGTCTGTTTTTATTCCAATACCATGCTGTTTTAATTACTACTGCCTTGTAGTACAGTTTGAAGTTGGGAAAGGTGATGCCTCCCATCTTTCTTTTTCCCAAGGATTGCTTTAGCTATCCTTGGGGGTTTATTGTTCCATACAAATTTCAGGAGCGTTTGGTCAATTTCTTTGAAGAATGTCATGGGTATCCTCATAGGGACTGCATTGAATCTTACAGAGCTCTAGGGAGTATTACCATTTTGACAATGTTGATTCTCCCCATCCATGAACAGGGAATGTGTTTCCATTTCCTTGTGTAATCTTTTATCTCTTGGAGCAGTGTTTGTAGTTTTCTTTGTACAGGTCCTTTACATACTTGGTAAGTTGATTCCTAGGTATTTGATTTTCTGTGGCACAATTGTGAATGAAATAGTTTCCTTAATATCCCTTTCTTCTCTTTCGTTATTTGTGTATAGGAAAGCTACTGACTTTTGGGTGTTGATTTTTATCCTGCCACTCTACTATTAAGAAGTGACCTTCATTGTACCTTCTGATCTTCTTCAGCCTGAAGTCTATGTTGTCGGATTCCAGTATGGCCACCCCAGCCTTTTTGGATGGGTTGTTTGAGTGAAGGATTGTTTTCCAGCCTTTTATTTTGAGCCTGCCTTTGCTTCGATTGTTCAGGTGTGTTTCTTGAAGGCAGCAGAATGTCGGATTCAATTTTTTAATCCATTATGCCACTCTGTGTCTCTTAACTTGTGCATTTAGACCATTGACATTGAGAGAGATTATTGTCATGGGATTTTGTGCCATCTTTCTGAATATGTTGGTTGTTCTTTGGGTTATGTCTCATCTTATAGTAGATCTTTCAGTCCTTCTTTTAAGGTTGGTTTTGATTTTACAAAGTTCCTAAGGTGTTGTTTATCCAAGAAGTTGTATATCTGTCCATCAAATCTGAATGAGAGTTTAGCCAGATAAAGAATTCTTGCTGAGGTATTCATTTCATTAAGTCTTTTTACTATATCCCATAACTGCCTTCGGGCTTGGAGGGTGTTTCTGCGAAATCTGCTGAAAGTCAAATGGATGCTCCTTTGTATAAAATTTCTCTTCTTTGATCTTGCTGCCTGAAGAATTCTGTCTCTGTCTATGGCATCCATTACATTGACTAGAATGTGTCTTTGTGTCTCTCTATTGGGGTCTCTTCTTGCTGGTACTCGTCGGGCTTCTTGGATCTGGATGCCTTCATCCTTTAACTCTGGGGAACTTTTCAGCCAGGATGTTTTTAACTGTTTTAATTTCCTTGGGGTTACTTTTCTGTCCCTCTGGGACTCCGATGATTCTTATGTTGTTCAACAATGGGATGATGATCCCATTGTTCTCTGTTCCGTTGCTGATCCATTTTCCGGTCTTTTTTCCATCTTATGTAGATCTCTGAGTGCTTTCTGTAGCTCATCTTCAGTCTCACTGATTCTCTCTTCCGCTGCTCTCATCCTACTGTTGAGAGCCCCAATTGTGTTTTTCATTTCGTCTACTGAGTTTTTAAGCGATGATATTTCTATTTGCATGGTTCTCATTTCTGTTCTCATTTCCTCCCATAGTTTATTGACTGCCCTTTCAACTGCTTCGTTTATGTTCTCCTGTATTTTATTGGACATCTGCTCAATTTTTTCGTTGATCTCCTCAAACATCCTACCAATTTCTTCTCTAATTTCATTGTCAGAGAGATCATGCACATCTGTATTCTTTTTGAGTCTTCAGGGTCGATTCCTTCATCTGTTCTTCGAGTTGGGGATCTGCTTTGTTTCCCCATGGTGTTGCGGTGTTCAGGGATAGATTTTTCTAGTGTACTGTTTCTTTTTTTCTTGAGGGTATTACCTTCCTTTGGTTTTGAATTTCCTAGTTTTTGTATTAATAAGTGGCCGCATGAGTTGCCGCCCCTATGAGCCAGCCACACGCCTCAGGGAGGCTACCTGAGGTGGAGTCAGGCCAGTGTGAGAGTTCAAAATGACCGTTTACTTCCACTTCCACTCCGGACTTCTGAAGGTTGTAGTTCCACCTTCTGCCGAGACCTAGGGCTCTACCACCACCCCTGGCGCCCGCCCGGCCATGCTGCACACCCCAGGAAGGCTCCAAAAAGGCTTTTAATAGTACAAAAGCTCTTCACAGCAATCTAATATAATGACAAACTCTAGCTCTGGTCGAAACTTAGACCATACAAAAGAGCCTAAGTCTCCCACCAAAGAGAGAGGATCTCACTCGAGATGAGTCCTACCCAGATGAAGGAGCAAAAGGCCAAAGAGCAAAACGCCAAAAAGCAAAAGGCCGAGGAACCAAAAGCCGAAAGCGAAAAGGCCAAAAGCTGAAGGGGCCTCAAGTCAGTCCCCTTATATACACCAAAGTATCCAGGGAGGGTCCTGTCAACAAAGATCTCTAAACAGAGTGTAGTGCCACACCCTATTGCAGGTATAAACAAAGGTTATCCAACGTCTAATCCTTTCTACGGAGATGATCTCTTATGTAAAACACTGGAGAGAGAGGGGGGCTGGTATAAAGTAATACATCTTAACTTCATGAGCTTCATGTAATCTAGATGGTACCCACAAAGTCCTTCTTATTATTACCTGCACCAGGGTGATTCTGAGTATCTTGTTCTCATGTACTGAAAGGGTCACACTCCGCCTGCTTAGAGCAATCTAGTATGATCCTTCCTATAGTCTTCCTATAGTCTCAACGTAGCCAGGGTTGTAGTCTCCTGGTAAATTCTAACTGTCCCACGCTGGGTGCAGTGGGTATAAAGAGGAGCTGTGCCCAATCTAGAAAACATAGAAGTCTTAGTAGATGTATAAGTCAGAAGTTATTCAATCAAGGTGACTTCTGTAACTGCCACACCCTCTAGCAGTGTTTACATAGAAGAGAGGTCTCATTAGAATGAACCTTGGCTTAACTAGATTAAGCTGGGAGTGGGCAAAACAACAAAACTCCCAAACTAACTAAACCTGCCCTCCAACAGTTACCTGTGTGTGTTGTGACTTGGCTGCATAGGAAAAGTTTGTAGTTGCCATTAGAAAAGCAAATATCTAGTTAACATTGTAAGTTAACCAACAGACTAATTTCTGACAGACCTAGCAAATGGATAAAGACAGTTCTTAACTTCAAAGAAATCCCTCATTCTCACATAATGAATTGAGTAAGATCTCTGTGTGTTTGAGATGTCAAAACCTAAGCTATCTTTTTTATCCTAAAATAACCCCGGCCACCAGCTGAGGTAGAGCAGGCAGGTGTCATCTTCATGCCTCCTCCAGCAAAGTCCATGGATGACAGCAGATTCATCAGCCATTGTGCTATTGATTTCAGTCTCCTGGAGCTTCCCAATCAGGGAGAGTCAACTTTCTCCATCAGGGAATAATGAAGAATCTTCTTTTGTTTCTTCTTTTTTTTTCCCACAGGTTTCCTCAATTTCTGGCAAAAACTTAACTAACCCAAGGACATAGTGAATATTTGTGACTGTGAAAATGACTGTGATGCCTCTATCTTCCTCTTGAGAGGCAAATAAAATGGACTAATTGAAAATCCAGAGATGGGACTAGAGGGAGGAATGCCTTGAGGCATTTGTGACAACACCACAGGGAAGCTCACACTTGTCACTTCTGACACTTCTTAGATATGGTGTCAGTACACGGATGGGTTCTGCTTCCACTCTGAAGCAGATGAGAATCCTTGCACAACTCTCACATCTGCATGGAGTTCCAATGTCCAAGTTTGCCTAAGGCCTCCATGAATGGCTGACCAAGGGAAACCACCTGAACCCAGAGATGAGGAAATATTCCACAGAGTAAGTGGTCATCGAAGCCCTTGCCAAAAAGGGCATTCAAACCCAATACATCAAGATCCTTTGTGAGTTATATTAAAGATTTACCATCAGGAACTCACCATTCTGCAAGGAAGTGATCATTAATGTCAAAAGAGGGGTTTGGCAGGGTGATACCATTTCAGCAAAACTCTTCAGCACCACCCTTGAGAATGTCATGCAACAATTAGAATGGGAAGGAATGGGAGTGAAGATAGACAGTTGGCAACTACACCACCTCTGCTTCACTGATGACATCGTTCTAATAACACCAAATATTAGCCAAGCAGCACAAATACTGGCTGACTTCTACCGAGAATGTGGAAAGATAGGACTACAGCTGAATCTCAACAAAACTATGTTCACGAAAAATGAACTAGTTCCAGAGGCCCCATTCACTCTCAATGGAACAAACATCTCTGAATGCAGCAGTTATGTATACCTAGGTCGAGAACTCAACATGATGAACGACCTAAAACCTGAGTTTTACGCAGGAGGAAGAAAGCGGCATGGAATGCCTTCAAGACCATCAAAGAAATAGCTAAAAGGACAAAGAACCTCCAGCTCTGGGCACATCTCCTTGACTCCACCATTCTCCCTGCATTAACATGCGCCTCAGAGACCTGGGCCCTATGAAAGCCGGATGAGAATGCTATTCGCATCTCCGAGAGGAATTGAAAGAGCTATGCTTGGAATATCACACCTCACTCAAGTGAGAGAAGGAATCGGAGATCCGACCTCTGTTAACAATCAAGAGTCAGGGACGCTATCTCTTTGCCAAAGGTCGAAAATCAGATGCGCTGAACATGGAATGCGATTCGCTGGACTAGAGCCATTACCAATTGGATTCAACAGGAGGTCAAAAGATCACATGGCAGCCCAACATACAATATGGTCAGACTTTATCAAGACCCTGAATGAAAGGTTTGAGGCTCTTCATATTCCTGGAGCAGGCAGATGCCATTGGGCTACATTGGCATGTGATATTGTCTAATGGAAATGTTACTGGTGCCCACTCAAGCAAATTAAAGAATAATGGGACATCAAATGATCAAGTGAAGAGAAATTTCTAAATCTTAGAAAGATGGAAATGTAAAGTCCGTGAAATGCAGGCCAATCTCATTTGGAGTTAGACCACTCCCTAAAATATTTTATGCACACACACAATTAGATCAGTGACTGGACTTCCATCAATGGTCCTCTTTTGAAACCAATGAAAGCTTGAAAGAAACTACAAAAGGAATAGAACTTCAAATGGCCCAGAGGGATCAATTAACACCTTGGAATTTTCATTTAAAAGCTTTCTAAGTGGATACCTGACTAATACATACTTAAATTCTAATAGGAGCTGATAATAGAATCCTAATAGAACTGTTGGGTTTGTTTTTCTAAGTTCAACCCTGGTCCTCAATTGCTCGTCTACACTGAACAATAGATAATCAGTGTCAGGAGAATCTAATTTTAAGTAAGTGCAGTTGTACTTGATAAAAAAACAAATCAAGAGTGAGAACATTTTTCATGTACTCTTCTAATATATTCTGCTTGATCACTGGATAATATGAAATATGGTCATATCAATTTTATAGAAATACAGGCACAGTTTAATAGTCATAACTTTTACATAATCTTTTAAATTGAAGAGTAATATGGACATTTTAAAAATGCTGAGGCAAACCCAAAGAGCCCATATAGGGGTTTGAGCACAGGCTTTGCATGTAGAGTCTCCATGAGATGTGGCACATCATGAGAACATTGATGGATGGACCCACTGAAGTGCCCCAGGAGACCCTCAGCCATGTTGTAGTGACCTTGGAGACCACTGGCCTGAGACCTGAGGTAACCACATTATTTGAACAGAACTAGTGGACTGATTGACCAAGAACTCCCAGAAGGGGCTCCAGATCCCATGCACCCCAAAATAAAACAGATAAATCAAATATACAGAGTATCCCTGACAAGTTTCACAAAACAAACATATATGCATGTAATCCTTCCTGGCACTCATGCTGTGCTGTCTGCTGTGGGGTGAATGGAGGCAGTTCTGACCTAGGACGACAAGCATGGAGGCTCATCTTCATAAGCATGCACCTGGGCTCAGGTGTGCTACAGCTGCTTTCACTGCTATAGACTGTTCACCATGCATCTCTGCAGATCTTTTCTCCTGGAGATGGACATTTGGGTGGTTTCTCCTTTTGCTCTAGTAAAGTGCTGCACTTTCTGTCTCATGAAAGAAGCTATTTGCATGTTTCTGACATGCCTGATTGAAAGCAGAGAATTTTGGGTCTTCATGGCACATGCACCCTTGAGTAGATAACAGTGATCCATTAACCAAACAGCTTTGCTAGTTCACCTGCTGATCCTCAGGAAGTAAGTTTCCAATGCTCATAGCTCTCCAGCACGTGATGATCAAGCATTTTTCTCTTCCAACCACTCAAGTGTGTACATAATGTTTACACAGTTAACACAGTTAAATTGAAGGACTTGTGATGCAAGTCAGTGGGAAAACACTTTACTTGCATGTGTGAGGTCATGGACTCAAATCCTGACACCTATGATCCTGACACCTGACACAGTTATAACTGTGTAAACATTATATACACACTTTTATATAAAGCATAGCAGTTCCCAAGGACAGAGCAGTTCCAAAGGACAGTGGAAACAAGGGTCAGGAGTAATGGTCCATGTTTGGAAGCTTGCCACAGAAAAAGGGACCATAGAAAAGGTCCCATAGAAAAGGGACCACTATGCCAGAGATAGTTTGAAATGATCTCTCTGGACAAGAATTGTGTGCTGAAAGTAGGTAAAGGGACAAACATGATAACCTTTAAAGTACCTGTACTGAAAACCGTAATGCCCAAAAGGAAAGAGAAAAATGCAGCAAGAGAGAAAAAGAAGGAAAAACGTCTGCCATGAAGGTAGCAGAGAGGAAACTGGAGATACAGGTGGTGAGAAATGTGCATTGCTGAAGGGGGTGGGTAATGGAACATTGTATGACTGAAATCCAATCATGAACAACTTTTTTAACTATGTATCTCATGGTGATTAAAATATGTATGTTATATATATTTCAGTTATATATTTCAATTATATATTTTTTGATTATATATTTCAATTATATATCAATTATACACATTTCAATTATACACATTTCAATTATATACATTTCAATTAAAATTATATACACATATATAAAATTGAAGGACTTGTGATGCAAATCAGTGGGGAAACACTTTACTTGCATGTGTGAGGTCATGGACTCAAATCCTGACACCTATGATCCTGACACCTGACACCTATCCTGACAAAATAGATGAACCATTTCTTTATTAACTTGGCTTGAGCACCTTTTTTTCAATTATGTATTGTCTATTTGCATAACCTGTTTCATGAAAAGACCTATTCAAGTACTCTGTACTTTTCTCTCTTCTATTGATTTAAAAGTCCTCTGGGGGGCCAGAATGATAGTACCGCAGAGCGGGCATTTGCCTTGCAGGCAGCCAACCTGGGTTCAATCCCCAGCATCCCTTGTGGTCCCCTGAACATTTCCAGGAGAGATCCCTGACACAAAGCTATGAGGAAGTCCTGAACATGCCTAGTATAAGAGCAATAACAAAAAGTCAGTCTCTGGATAGAGTGAAAAGAGCCTCTTGTAGAACTCTTCTCCACTAGCCTGGTGAGACTTTTAACTCTGACACAAGTCTCTTCTTTCAGTAGACAAAATCTTCATTTGCAAGTAGCACAACTGTCAGTCTGGGATCCGTGCACCCTGCCTCTCCATCCAGTTCCTGAAATTGTTCTCCTGTTATGTACACACACATATACACACAAACACACACACACACACAAAGAAGTTTTGTGGTTCACTTTCCACATGTGAAATCTACACTGTCTTGTCACTGTCTTCCCGTTCATCATCGATTTGCTCAAGCGGGCCCCAGTAACATCTCCATATGTCCTGTCTCATGCTAGTAGAGCCCAAGGGCATCTGCTTGCTCCTGGAACATAAAGAGCCTCAATCCATTCTGGAATGAGGTCTATAATTGTTACTGGTATTTGGCATATCAAATACAACACGGGTAGCTTGCCAGGCTCTGCTGTGCAGGTAGCATACTCTTGTAGTCTACAAGAGTATATTTCACTCTTGACTACAAGAGTACAAGAGTGAAATCTACAATCTGAGAAATTTTCATCTGTTTTTGTGAATTGAGGGTGAAGGTGAACTGCTCCCCTCTTGCCCCAAGAGTTCTGAAGGCAGAGTCCCACGAGCTGCCTTTGCTCTCATATTCCTCCTTTTTCATACCTGTCTGTTCCTTACTGAATGGTGTTAGTTCCTTTCTCATGCTGACCATTCTGACTCTATTATTTTCTGCATGACACCCTCTTTCGCTCTAAAGAAGGTTCTGTTCTTACTGTCATTGGCCTTGTGAAAACATTACAGGGGCTTCAACTGTTGTCTTTCTCCTATTCCTTTCATACAAAATTGTATTCTTACACTTTCAGAAGTTCAGATACTGCTTTAGCTGCATTCCAATCACCCTTCTGTTGTTTCATAAAATGGGTAAAGCCCGACTCAGCACTTCCCGTGGTCACCTAACTCTGTTCTTCCCAGCTCAGCTCGTTTCTCTCCCCCTCTCTCTTATCCCCTTCCCCCATTATTTCTGTTGCCTGTTGGATTTCTGCTAAATTCTGCTTCTCAGCAGGACAGAGATTCAGCCAGAAGCCTTCTCTTAGAAGGGAATGTCAATGGGTTGGTCAACACAGTCCACAGTCCAGATCACAGCCCTGAATACTACTATGGCACTGAATACTGCCAGTGGTCTGTCAGCTCCCAAATACCCACCCAACCTAACTCAGTTACTGTCAAGCTGGCCCATGTGTGCTCCAGACACCTCTGGGTTCTGCAGTCCCTCATTGTTTCCCCTGGTTTCACCCCGGACAATGACAACACCATCAACCATAGTGTACTTGAAGCTCTCTCCTCTCCACACCCCTGGGGTCTCAGAGACAACTCTGTTACTTGATTTCCCAAAGCTATACAATTACAAAGATGTTCATGTTTGGGTTTCAGTCATGCCATGTTCCAGCACCCATCCCTCCACCAGTACCCATTTCCTACCTTTAATGTCCTATCATTCTCTACTCCCCCAGCCTGCCTCTACCCTCTCTTTCTTCTCTATCTTCCTTATATTACACATTGTGGTGTGCAATATATACATTTGGAGGGTTATCGTGTATATCCCTTTGCCCTTTGCATACATTCAATGGTCAGTTCTAGGTTGGTATTATCATTTTCAATAAAATTACTCCTTTCTGTCTAACCTAACCTGTAAGTCCCACACATTTGCGGTAGATTCCACCCACTGACAAGACCTCCTGATCCATAGTTTGCCTGAACTTGGATATTGGCATCATACTATCTTTTTTTTATATCTCACAAATAAATGCAGTTATTCTATATCCGTTCTTTTCCCTCTGGCTAATTTCACTCAGCATGATCCTCTCCATGTCCTTCCATTTATAGGCAAATTCATAACTTTGTTCTTCCTGACAGCTGCATAGTATTCCATTGTGCAGATGTACCATCTAAACAATGGTTAGTGATGTCACTAACCAAGATGATCAGTGACATCACTAACCAAGTTGGAGCCAAGTAATTACAATGAGAAGCAACTGTCAAAGCCATCATTGATGAAAAGTTCCCGGAATTAAACATTGCTTGTTCTCAGAATCAGGAGGCTCGAAGGATATCAACTAAAAAGAAATCCAAATAAGAATACCTCTAGACACATCTAAATTAGAATGATAAAAACCATAGAAAGAGAATAAATACTGAAAGCAGCAAAATCATAAAAGGAAATCACATCCAAAGGAGCATTCCTAAGATTCACAGCAGACTTCTCAGATGAAATGCTACCAGCCAAAAGACAATGGTGGGACATTGTGAAAAGACTCAATGAAATGAAAGCTTCACCAAGAATTCTATCCAGCTAGATTCACATTCAGATTTGTAGGAAAGATACACAACTTCATGGATAATCA
>JAJIBD010019449.1:0-10785 GCA_021461705.1 Cryptotis parvus | reverse complement strand
ACTCCTGGGTAGTTCAAGGTCGCTTGCTGCTCCAGGCACCGTGTGGTACAGCCGATGGAGCTCTGGCCTCCTGTGTGCAGAGCACGTGTTCAGGCCACGGAGCTTCTCCCCAGCCCTGGGCTCCCACAGGCAAAGCCGGCGCTCAGCCCATTGGGCTACACGTTGCTTCCCTTCGGCTCTCCCCCATATCATATGTCTGTGGTTTGGTTTTTGTTTCGTTTGGGCCATTTAGGGCTCTTTCAGGGTCAGGGGAAGGGATCCATTATTTTTACTGGTTTGGGCATATCGAATACACAACGGACAGCTTGGCAGGCTCTGCCCTGCGGAGGATACGCTCAGAAGCTTTGCCAGGCTCTGAGAGGGGCCGGGTAGAATACTCTTGGTAATTTACAGATGAATCGGGGAGAGCTGGTAGCAGCTCTGCCCGGTGTATATGTGACTCTGGTTTAAGCATAGCTGGGCTTGAATAGGTTTCTCTGTAGGGCGGGTCTCTGACAAGCCGGGCTTGAGATTGGTTTTCTCTCTTGGGAGGAGCTCTGACGAGCTGTGGAGTCCAGATGATAAAAAAATGCTGCCAGCATGGTGTGGGGGTTCCTCTGGATTCTTCTGAGGCTCTGTTGGGATGATGGGCTCGGGCCAGAAGTCGCTCCCTGGACCCCTCGTGGTCAGTGGAACACAGGGAGTACAACGGGGAGCTGGTAGCAGCTCTGTCTGGCAGTGCTCAGGGCTCACCCCTGGCTCTGCACTCAGGAATTAATCCTGGCAGTGCTCAGGGGTCTATATGGAGGTGCCAGGGATCGAATCTGGGCTGGCCATGTGCAAAGCAAACACTTTAGCCACGTACTATTGCTCCCACCCCCAAATGTTAGTAAACCCAAATGCAGAAAGCTGATATGGAGAATTAAGCATCCAGACTTTATCATTACTTCTATGATCTTCAACCTTTTATTTTGTTTTGGGTCACACCGGGCAATATTCAGGAGTTATTCCTGGCTCTGCACTTAGGAATCGCCTCTGGTGCTCAGGGGGCCACCTATGGGATGCGGGGATCGAACCTGGGTCGGCCGCATGCGTGGCAAGCCTCCTCCCTGCTCTGGGCACCCAGGCCTGTGTTTTTTGAACTCTGTGTGATTCTGATGTGCAGTTTTGAGGTGAAGAGTCACCAAACAGGGGAGGACAGGTCTGAGCCAACTGGAGGTAAGGGGTTGAGTGATGACGTTCACTCCAGCGTTTCCGTGAGAAGCTTCATGCCAGAGCCTGGGAAAATCCTCTTGTGCTGGACATGGAGAAGGAAACATTCTAGGCCTATGGCTATTAGTAATCAGCTCTGGGCCCTGAGGGAAGCCGGCGTGGGGGGGCAAAGGGGGGAGGCCGAAGGAAGCAGAGAAATAGCCTTGATCACGCCATACCTGCAGCCAATAAAGTCTCCTTCCACAGAAGTCACTTTGCTCTGTTGCGTCACTGGTTTCTGCAGGGCTGAGAGGGCACCTCCCGAGGGAAATGCCCAGAGAGATTCCTCTGCCAGGGCCAGCCTGTGCCCACCACATGACCGGTCTGGGTCATGTGTGCCTGCCATGTTGATTCCCGCAGAGGAAGTCAGGCCACACTGACTCTACGTGGACTGTAGGTGCCAGCCTGGTGGCCGGGCTGCTTTTCATTTCCCTGTTCGCAAGCCCTCGCTCACCGCCAGCTGCCAGGAAGGGCAGGGAGTAATCGGATGATCTGATTAAAGCCATACGGCCCCCCTGCCCGTAGAGAGGCCAGGGCTGGAGCCGCGGGCAAGGCTGAGTGTGTAAGAAGCTTATCGTCCTCCGCGGGATTAGTGACACGAGGGAGCGACTGATCCTGAAGGTTTACCAAGTGCCCAGGATGTGCTGATATGCTCAGCTGGGCCCTGCACCAGGCCAAGGCAGGGGGGACTCGGGGTGGTGAGAACACCTCACCCCTTCCTGGGCTCCTCTGTAGACCCGAGCCTGCTAAATGGGGGACACCCAAGGGAGGCCCCTGGGCTGTGCTAGTGAACCAAAGCACCAGACAGACAGACAGGCAGGCAGGCTGACAGGCAGGCAGGGCAGGCAGGCAGAAGACAGGCAGACAGGCAGACAGATAGACAGGCAGACAGACAGGCAGACAGGCAGACAGGCAGACAGACAGGCAGACAGGCAGATAGACAGACAGGCAGGCAGGCAGGCAGGCAGACAGGCAGGCAGGCAGGCAGACGAGACAGGCAGACAGACAGGCAGACAGGCAGACAGGCAGACAGGCAGACAGACAGGCAGACAGGCAGATAGACAGACAGGCAGGCAGGCAGGCAGGAGGCAGACAGACAGGCAGACAGGCAGACAGGCAGACAGACAGGCAGACAGGCAGACAGGCAGACAGACAGGCAGACAGGCAGACAGGCAGACAGGCAGACAGACAGGCAGACAGGCAGATAGACAGACAGGCAGGCAGGCAGGCAGACAGACAGACAGACAGGCAGATAGACAGGCAGACAGGCAGATAGACAGACAGGCAGGCAGGCAGGCAGACAGACAGACAGACAGGCAGGCAGGCAGACAGGCAGACAGACAGACAGACTGATAGACAGGCAGGCAGGAAGGCAGGCAGACCACCCAGCACCCTTCCAAAGTGGGGATGTCTCCTCTGGGGAAGGGGATGCTGGGGTGACCCAGGGGTCCCTACTTGCCTGGTGGAATGACCGGGCTGCTTTCTGCATGTCAATTTATTTTTTAAATTTTTTTCAAATTTTATTACACCACTTTTAGACATACAATTTCAAGAAGCTCATGTAAAGTTCTGGTTCCACAGTGTTCCAGCACCCATCCCTCCACCCGAACCCATCTCCCATCACCAATGTCCCCACCTCCCCCCCCTCCCACACCTCAACTACTTGGCGGGTTCTGTATGTCTTTTCTCTTCTCTCTATCTCTCCCTCCCGCCAAACTTTCCTGCACATCGTAGAATGCAGTGCATTAAAGGACATCACTGCTTCCACTAGTTTGATGTACCGGGCCGTTTGCAGCTGCGTGACTTAGTGGCCTCATGGTCAGCGTCCCGAGAGCGAAGGTGGCGGCTAGTGTGGTGGGCGGAGTCTCATCCGGCTGCTTCCAGGACCCCCAGAGGGTGATGGGCCCCCTCCCAAAACCCATCTGTCCTCCTGGGGGCCCCATGGTGGTCAGCTAGGCCTGGGGAGAGCGAATTCCAGCTTCCCCAGCGTTTGAGACTGCATGCTATGGCTGGTCGCCTCCTTTTTTATTTTTTAATTTATTTTTTTTATTTTTTTTTGCTTTTTGGGTCACACCCAGAGATGCTCAGGGGTCACTCCTGGCTCTGTGTCAGGAATTACTCCTGGTACTGTGTGGGGGACCATATGGGATGCTGGGGATCGAACCCAGGTCGACTGCATGCAAGGCAAACGCCCTACCCACTAGACTATCTCTCCAGCCCCTGCATGTCACTTTGAAAAGGTAGATTTCCAGGGGGCACTGAGTGATTTTTTTCCAGCATGTTTGGGACCCTCTGGCTCCAGGGTACCCCCACTCCCAGAACTCACTGTAGTCTCCTGAGTGTTTCTCTTCAACCCTTCATGCTCCCGTGTTGGGGACAAGGGGTTGTGGAAGCGATTATTTCGTGTTTTGTATGTGTATGGACGGGCGTGGGGGGGGGATGCTTAAAAACAATCACTTTGGACCTTGAATCAATAACCCCAGTGGGATCAAAAGGCAGAGTCCGGGGCGGAGCGATAGCCCAGCAGGTAGGGCGTTTGCCTTGCATGCGGCCGGCCTGTGCCAGCCCGGGTTCCATCCCGGCATCCCATATGGTCCCCCGAGCACCGCCAGGAGTGATTCCTGAGTGCAGAGCCAGGAGTGGCCTCTGAGCATCGCCGGGTGTGACTCCAAAAAAGCCAAAAAACCCACCAAAACCTGCGTTGTTTGGCTTATTAAAGAATGAGTGTTGGGGGCTGGCGCAACAGCACAGCGGGAGGGCATTTGCCTTGCACACGGCCGGCCTGTGCCGACCGGGTTTGATCCCCAGCATCCCATATGGTCCCCCGAGCACTGCCAGGAGTGATTCCTGAGTGCAGAGCCAGGAGTAGGCCCTGAGCATCGCTGGGTGTGACCCACCCCAAAAAAAAAAAAAAAAAAAAAAAAAGGCAGAGTCCGGGAGTTCTCATGAGCATGCCAGCAGGCTCAACAACTTCTCCCACCCCCCTGTAGGCAGCCCCGTCTTTTGGGTCTGGGGTCTGCCCTGTGCGGTGGTGGGAGGCGGCGGGGCCCCTGTTCTGGGCTGCATGTTCTGATCACCTCAGTCCCCCACTATGCCCACAAAGTGCCGCCAACGCAAACTCACTCAGTCTCTGCTTCTACTCTCTCCCTTGTTCTATTTTATGGGGTGGGGGAGCTTGGGCCACAGCTGGCAGTGCTCAGGGATGACTGCTGGCTCTGTGCTCAGGGATGACTCCTGAGGGATCAGGGAGCCCTATGGGGTGGCGAGGCCCAAACCCATCCATCTCCTTCCCTTCTGCCTTATCTCTCTGGTCTCCTAAACAAAAGCGTTAAAACAAAGAAGCAAGTGGCCCATCTGCCCCCGCACTGTCAGTCAGGTGAAATAAAGCAACACAATTCTGGCGCGTGTAACGGGGGAGCGAGGGCGGAGAGGCAGCAAGATGAAGGGCCAGGACGTGACCATGCGGGTCCACACAGGAGCTTGAGGCTCCGGTTTGTACCCCAGAGCTGCCTGTTCCCCACATGCCACTGATGCGATTTGGAAACAAGAGAGAGCTGGAGAGATAACACAGCAGCTGGGGCACTTGCCTTGCACCCAGCCCATCCGGGTTTGAACCCCAACGCCACAAATGATCCCCTGAACCCCGCCAGGAGTGACCCGTCAGCCCAGGTGACTGTAGCCCCCAAACCAAAGCAAACCAACAAACGAAAACAGGAGGCTGGAAAAAGTGATAGTAAACTTATAAAAAGGCCCTGCGCACATGCAGTAGTGCTGGCATTCAAGGGGTGTGTGTGGCGGGGAGCGGGAGTGCCTCAAGACCTCTGCGCCCACCCAAGGGAAATCTCCCAGAGCCAGCGGCCTCTGCGGGTGCGGTGCTCGCAGAGAGGCGCAGTTCCACAAGAGGCCACTAGGGGTCTCCACGCTCCTCCAAATGGCTCCTCCATGGTCCCTGGTTAGGCCCGCTGCAAAGATCAGAGGTAGCGGCTGCTCCAGGCATCTCTAGAGCGACCAGTGTGGGGGCCGAGTGAGGGAGGACCCCAAGCTCAAGCCTCTCCCTGGGGTCAGGTCACAGAGCGCAGTGAGAATCAATGTCTGAAAGAGCACAGCGCAATGTCAGCTCAGAGGACAGGTGCTTCTAGGGGGTTTCCGGCCTGCCGGGGCTGACTCTGCCAGTTCTTTGCGTAAATTTTGCTTTTGGAACACACTACTTCTGCTCAGGGGCTATTCCTGGCTCTGTGCTTGGGGTCACTCCTACCATTGCTCAGGGACCGTGTGGAGCTGGAGACGGACCCTGGGTCTCTGTTGCAGCCCTTGGCGTATTCTGTCTAACCCGAGTCTCTTTCTAGTATCCACAGGCTACAAGCCCATGAAACCAAGATTGCCCTCGCCCTTTAGGGATAAGGGGACCAGAGCTTGGAGGGGCGAGGCACCCGCAGGCTCCAGGGGGGTGGGGTGGGTGCTGGGCTACCTGCCCTCTCCACTGCGGGGACTGGCTATGACCCTGTCTGTGTCACACATAAACATTGTGTCCCCCACCCTCGGCTCAGAGCCCATCCGGAACTTCTTCCTTCTAGATCCTCACCCCTAAGGGGCTTCCCGCTGAGTGGTGGGTGGTGTGGCTTTCTCCCCCATAAGACCGATTGCTCTAAGCTCGCAGTCTCTGTTTCCATTCTCTTCTCTCTGAATACACTTTGCATCTATGTCTTCTTGGTCCCACTGAGAACACCGAGCTTGTCCTTAAATGGGGTTTTTCCTGTTATTACAAAAGCAATTTGTACCAGGGCTGAAAACACAGAGAAGCCAAGAGAACAGAAACTCCCCTGAGCACGGCCCAGGGAGAGCCCAGACACAGCCTCCCTGCTCCACACGCCCACCCAGCCCGGGCACCAGGGCCCCGGGGCAGCAGCTCAGAGGGCTGGCTCCCTGCTGCCCTGCTTTGGGTCTTTGGCCAACTGGGGACGGGGCGATCTCAGTGGACCACTACCCTGGCCACTCCCCACCCCCCATGCCCACTTAGTAAGCTTCCAGAAGCCTCAAGGACTTGCAGGATGCAGAAGAAATGACCAGGGGCTACAATGGAGGCTGATAACAAGGCAGCCCGGGGACCCTCCGGAGACCAGGGGAGACCCCGCCCCCCAATATCTAAAAACCTTCCCCTGCCGGTAGCTGACCGCCTCTAGCTTAGCCACTGGTCTGGGGGAAGGGACAGACCCAAATGCCTCTGGCTCGCTTGCCCGTTCTGTTACTAACCTCTTGAGACACTGTGTGACTTACCCCTTTTCGCTCTGTAAACAGTGTGGTCGCCTGGTTGCTGCTGGCTGCTCCGGTTCTGGATCCAGACTCCCTGGAGGCCAGCACCGGGGGGGCTTCCCTAACTCACTGCACCTGCACAACTGCCAGGTGTGAACGGCCGCTCTGCGCTCTCTCGCTCTGTCTCACTGTTGATCCGAGACTCCTCCTATCAGCTCAGAAGGCTCCTGGTTGCCGGCAGGGACCTCGGGCCCCTCTCCTGTGTCCCAGGGGCTGAAGCAACTGTTCTGTGCTTGCAAAGTTCGTGAGGGCTCAGCCGCTGCTCAGAGCCTCCCTGCTTACCTCTGCGGTTCCGGGAGCCTGCCCCAGGCCCCGCGTTTCCGGCCTGACTAGCTAGGAGCAGTCCCAGGGGTGGGCTCACCCGCCCCTCCCCTTCTGCACAGCTGCGGTGGGTGCCCGTGGAGCCCAGCTGGGGAGCTGCCACTTGGCATTCCAAAGCCTCCTGATTCTGCCAGGTGCAGCCCAGGGGCCACCTCCCGAGCCCAGGTGTGGCCCGTCCTGAGCCCAGGTGTGGCTCCGAGCTTCCTGCCAGGGCTGGGGGCCCCAGGGGGTCCTGCCTTGTCGGTTTCCATTTGTCCCTGCTGCGGGGATCTGGGCCACAGCTGTGGCTTGGGGAATCTGGGCTCCCAGCATCGCTCCCTCCGAGCCGAGCTGAGCCGTGCAAAGGGGGCTGCTGCCTTCGTCCCATGAGCGCCCCAGGTAGCCGCCCCCGCTCGCCAGGGCTCCCTGATAGCCGCCTGAGGTGCAGTTTCCTGCGGCCCAGCTCCTGCGCCTGCGAGACAGAAGAGATGAAGGCAGGGCCGGGCTCGAGGGGGGTGCAGGTCACGGGACTGAGCTCCAGAACTTGCTGTGCGAGAGCAGCAGGCAGAGACTCCTGGCCAGGGGCTGGGGCCGGACACACCAGCCAGAGCCTCTGGGCTCTGACGGTCTCCCAAGGTCAGGGCCAGAGAGGGAGAGGGACGGCTTAGTCTGAGAAACACGAGCCGAGGTCTCCAGACAGAGGGACACAAGGCCCCTCACTTGGGAGAGACTTTAGGGGGGTCAATGCCAACCTCAAGGCCCAGAGAGACGGACGTGCCACGATGCTAACTTTCCTTCAGGTCTCTCAGATGTGAGTTCACAGGGAGAGTCGTGCAGAGGCGCATGTGGTTAAACGTGCATAATCATCTGTGTGCCCATGTGCGCAGCATACGCTGTGTGTAAATGTGCATGCCGTCATCTGTGTTCCCATGTGGGCAGCAAATGTGCACATGTGTGCATGTGTGTGAATGGGCATGCAGTGTGTTCTCGTGTGGGCATATGTGTATGTGTGTGTGGTGCGGTGGGAGTGACCACACATTCACGCCCCTGCGCTGAGTGCCAGATCATGTGACTGCCCAGCGCCGGTCTTAGCCTGTGGGGTGTCTGTGTTTGTGGGTGCGCCTGCAGCAGGGCAGGAAGCAGAAGAGGGAATTCTCCGGCCACAGAAATAGCAAGAAGGTCGGCAAGAGGAAATTGCAGAACGCTGTCCCAGGCCCCGAGATAAACACGCAGGGGTGCCGAGGAGAGGGGGCTGTCCCTCTCCCTACTGTCCACAGGGTCCCTCCAGGCTGTCACTTCCCAGCTTTCACTGATACTGGAGAGAGCGGGGTCATATGGGGTGGGCTGTGGCAAGCCCCTTCCTCATTAGAGGCCTTCTTTGTGTTCCTCCAAACCTCACACGGCACCTTGCCTGGGATGGAAGAAAGGTCCCCATGCCCCGGTTCTGGGGGGCCCTGAGTGGCGGGTCAGGCCTCTCATGACCCCGCCCCCAAAGCACCACTGACCTCAGGGCCCCTGCCAGCTTCTGGATGGGGGAAGGAGATGGGGCCAGAGATACACCTGCAAGCGAGTCCGGGAGAGAAATCGCCTCTTGTAACTGTTGGCAGCAAGGTTAATTGGATCCTTGTTCCTGGGACAATCCATTAATAGCGTTAAAACTTCTGAAATCCGCCCGGAGCTTCGCGGTGGAGGAATCACCAGGTTCCAGAGCCCAAGGTCACGGCGATGCGCTCCCACAAGGGAAGGAAAGGTCCCAGGGTGAGGAGTCGGAGTCCCTGGCGCCTTACCCAGCTCGCTGCGGCCCCTCCCCCACCTCTCTGGACTCTGAGCATTAGCACTACCAAGATGGGGTCACCTGGCCAAGAGGCCATGGTCCTTTGCGATGGTTTGAGGAACAGAGGTTCTGGGGGACAGGTGACTTTGCCCCGTTGGACCTCAACTCCCAGCTGACAGCTGTCCATGAAGCCTGGGCCAGCCTGGAAGTCTTGGTCCTGGACTAGGGGCAGTACCATATAAGTCCACTAGGGAGGCGCCGTAGCCTTTTTTTCTTCTTGGGGACCAGCATTTCCCAGGCAACCTGGGCTAGGTCTGGGGTCCCCTCCTGGGGCCAGGTTGTCAGGCGCATTGGTTCCCCCCACCACAGGACCCCCACGTGGAGCCTCCCACCTGAAGGACACGAGGGCCCTCCCCTAGGTGCCTGGTGTCAGGAAGGACTCACTTTCAGACGTCAGGGTCCAGAGGGGAACTTCCCGTGGGTGTTCCAGGGTGTCTGTGCCGATGCAGGGATCATGGAAGGACCGGGTGCAGGGGTCGGGAGTGCCTGGACAGGCTGGTGTTGGGGGTGCTTGCCTCTGCTTGCTTACCAGGACATGCAGTGGGTCAGACTAAGTGCGGATATGTGCGTTGGAGAAGGGAATTGGGGGACCCTGCAGGGTAGGGGGTCCTGGGGTCGGCAGCATGGGGAAGGCTCTAAGCTGCCCCTGGACAATGTGGGTGACCTGCGGGCTCCAGAGCCCAAGAGTGGGGAACAGAGACATTGAGGGAATCCCCCTTGCTATCAGGGGGCAGGGGGCTTCTCTCCACTTCCCCCGGCTCCCAGCCCACACCCAGGAAGTGGGAGAGGTCTCCCTTGCTCCCCAAAAGTCTCTGCCAGGTGGGTTTCTCTGAGCTACGACCACCCTGGGTGGGTCGGGGCTGGTGCCCACAGCAAAGCCAGGAGAAATGAAAGGGGCTCCAGGCCCCGGCGATTCAGAGGCACAGGCCCTGGGTTCCTCCCTAGCAGGTCAGGCCTGGGCCCTGCGTCCTCCCCCACACCGCGTCCTGTCTGGGGCACCTGACTTGAACAGGCTATAAATAGCCGGTGACCGAGGCTCCGGAAACCCACAGGGAGGGCAGGAGACGGGGCTTCTGATCGTCCCGGGGGCTCTGCCAACGCTTCTGTGTCAGCTGGTGGACGGAGATGAGGGGGACCCCTGAAGGGGGTCTTGGGGAGGGGGGCCCCTCGAGCCACGGGACCTATCACAGACTCCAGAGTGGGCAGGGGCTGTGCCGGGGCCGCGGAGTGGCCAGTGAAGAGCCCCCCCGTAGGCTTGGGGCGCATGTCCCCCCTCCTGCTGGGGTCTAGTCTCGCCGAGGGCATCCAGGACTTGTGCTTGATGGAGCTGGGTTGGCAGTGGGGACTGGAGGTGACACATAGGACGCTGGTGCATAATCGATCGCAGGCAGCCCCGGGGCACAGCGCCCCGGAAGCAAGGCCGTCCTGTCCTCGCCGAGTGGGAGAAGACCGTGGGCGTGATCGTCCCGCCAGGGAAGGGGCTCTGTGCCCCCGGACTCTGTCCTCACAGTCTTTTCTTCTCATTTTCTTAACATTTTATTTATGGGGGCCAGGTGATAACCCAGTGGGTAAGGCGTTTGCCTTGCATGCGGCTGGCCCGTGCCGCCCGGTTCGATCCCCGGCATCCCATATGAGCACCGCCAGGAGTAATTCCCTGAGTGCAGAGCCAGGAGAAACCCCTGAGCATCGCTGGGTGTGACCCAAAAAAAAAAAAAAAAAAAAATTTATTTATGGCTTTGTTTGGGGGCCCACACTCAGGGTTTGCTCCCTGGCTCTGTGCTCGGGATCACTCCCTTTTTTGTTTGTTTGTTTGCTATTTGAGTCACACCCAGAGATGCCCTGGAATTACTTTTGGCAGAGCTCAGGGGACCATATGGGATGCCGGGGATCGAACCCGCGTTGGCCACATGCAAGGCAAATGCCCCCTGCCCTGCTCACAGTTTTTTTCTTGGGTGGGGGACATACACATCCATCAATATTTGGGGGCTAATCCTGGCCCTGTTGTTCCTAGTGTTGACTGGGATCAAACTGGGGACGGCCACCACCTGCAAGGCAAGTGCCTTAACCCCGTACTGTCTCCGGCTTTGCGCTATCGTCGTTACTATAGAAAC
>JAJIBD010019447.1:0-15731 GCA_021461705.1 Cryptotis parvus | reverse complement strand
CACGATTTATAGGTCCTGAGAGAAAGAAAGACATCAAGGAAGGTTCCAAGGCATTAGGAGTAATTGAAAGGTTAATGGAGTTTAGTAATAGAGATGGGGAAGGCTGCGTTTAGAAGGGAAATCAGTATTTCTGCTGTGAACATACTTTAGATTCCTACTGGCTATCTAAGTGGAAATGCAAATAAGATGCTAATATGGGCAGTGGGGATGGCTGAGAGGCAGAAAGCACATGCCTTGTCCACATGAGGCTGTGGGTACTGTCCACATGTACTGAGCACAGTCTAGGAGACTCTGACATTTGTGCTGCAGTAGTTTATGCTCACCAAGACACAGCCATATGTGTACAGCACTGCCCCTAAGGGGTGGGCTCTGCTAAGTGCCACAGCTAAAAGATGCACAAGCACTATCGGTAGATAGTGCTATCAGTAGATAAGACTGGTGATCACTACAGTGAAGCACGAACAGCAGTGAGAATGGAAGGGGTGGAAGATGAAAGATACTAAATTTGAACTCTGGATTTTAGGAGAGTTCTAGGGTGGAGATACTAAAGAGGAGTCTCCAATCTGTGGGTGGTACCTAGGATATTGAGACTGACGGGGTTGGGGATGTGGTTCAGTGCTTGAGCACTTGCCTTTGCATTTATGAGGACCTGGGTTCAAACTTATCATTGGAATAATAATGATGATAATGAAACTGTGGAGCTCATAGGTACATAATTTCATGGTACTCTAAAGTTAAAGATTCAGGAGATGAAGAAATAGTAAAGGTCAGTTGCAAACACTACAGAAAGGTATTTCAAGTGAAGGGAAGATTAGTGTGTTGACTGTTGTTAAGCAGCAAGTAGGAAGATGAAAGCTGCAAGTTGGATTTAGCAATGTGGAATTTAACAGGGACTCTACAAGAGCTGATGGGGAAGTTAGATAGATTGAGATGGGTTTAAGAGACAGAAAGGGCGAACTGGAGACATAGGCAGGAAGAAAACAAGCAGTGGAGAGGTAAAACTGGAAGAGTAGAATCAAGAGGGCCAGAGAGTAGACAGTGGGTAGAGCACCTGCATGGCTGTAGCCAACCCGGTATGATCCCTGGCACCACGTAGACATAAGTTCCCCTGAGCCCCTGCCAAAAGTGATCCCCTGAGTACAGAGCCAGGAGTTAGCCCTGAGACCATCAGGTGTCACCCCCAAAATAAAACAAACATTTATTTCATACATATATATATATATATATATTTTTTTAAAGTGACTTCCCAGCCCTAGAGATAGTAAGGAAACAATGAGCCTGCTTTGCATGCAGGAACCTTGAATCTGTGCCCCTGGCACCACATATGCTCCCAAGCACCGTGAGGGGTTACTCTTTAGCACAGAGCCAGAAATAGCCCCTGAACACTGCCAGGTTGACCCAGATTCCAACAAACCCATCTAGAATAAATCTCTTGTTTGAAGGTGGGTTGCTACTGTCCAGGAACCTTATCCCCTTTTGAGAGGCAGAGAGTCACACAAGAATGCAATGAACAAAGCAGAGTTTATTGCACTGGCTAGCCAGTGTCCAGCTTCCACACAGACTTCAATGTCCGAATAGGCAGGGAGGGACCTTGAGCCTTTCCAAAAAGGGCCCTATGAAGGCTCCTCCTGTCCATCACAACAGGGCTCTCGCAATACATAGTCAATTACTTTATAATATCTTATCTCTAGTCTATCCATTCAAGGTCTATTGCTTTTTAGCATATAGGTGTGCAGTCACATGAGCAAGTAGGCAGGGCACGTCCCGCACGTACACAGGGTCATCTCCCTTGACCTGTCCATCCAGGCGGGGCATGCCCGCCATGAGCCCATCCAGGCCTGGCACGTCTTGCACGCGCACAGGTCAACTTCCTGGCCCTGCCCACTTTCCACAGCCATCTTCCTTGCCCTGCCCACATTCCACAGGCCTCCCTCTTGTTTACCTTATCCCAGGTAGAGAAGCATCAGCACCCAGGGCATCAGCACTTCAGGTGGGTGGAGGGGGCTCTTACTGATCTCTGTTGGGGGAAGTCTGAGACAAACTACTATTCGTTTATTCCTTATCCTTTCAGTGGTGGGCATGTCGAAGCAGAGCGGGGCCTGGTGTTTGAGGAGACACAGTGAGAATTGTTGGAGCACATTTTGGGGAGGGGGCATCAGAGAGGAGGGAGGAGTTGGCCCTCAGCGGGTGTGGGGACTGGAGGGAAAGCAGAGTAGGAGGTTACAGAGGCTGGCAGAGAAGTAACCGTGAGGGGAATTAATTGCCCAGCAGAATAAGAACTGAGTTCTTCCATTTCCCCAAACTTTCGAGAAATTATTTTATTTTATTTTTATTTTTTGCTTTTTGGGTCACACCCGGCAATGCTCAGGGTTTCTCCTGGCTCTGCACTCAGGAATTACTCCTGGCGGTGCTCGGGGACCATAAGGGATGCCGGGGTGGAACCCGGGCTGGCATGGGCCGGCCGCGTGCAAGGCAAACGCCCTACCCGCTGGGCTATCGCTCCGGCCCCCTCGAGATAATATCTTGTATTATTATACAAGATATTAAAAGAAACAATTCATGCCAACAGATGGGCTTGTGTGACTAGTGCAGGGACAGCCGTTTTAAATCCTGTCTTACGGTTAGAAGCGACCTCTAGTGGTTTACTTATGTCATTAATTTTTCATTTTCCAGCTCTTGAAAGAAGTACATAGTAACGCTGATGGGAGCGGGAGGGATGCGTGTGTGTCGCAACTTCCCAGCGTTCTCAGAGTTGGGAGGCTGCTACGTGGTTGGGCGTGCAGTGCTGCTCAGTCCAGTGGTGCTGGGGGGTCACCAACCACCTTTCCCGACTCCCCTGCGCAGCTCACACCCCCGCCTCCCAACCCAACCCCCAAACCAATGCAGGAGGCCAGTAGTCAAGGTCATCCTGGCTCCACTGGCTGAGCTGCATGAAGTGCTGAGGCTCTAATTCAGCGCCTCCGGCACCTCAAGATCTCTCCCCAGCCCCCACCCCCACATTTTAATTTATTATTATTATTATTATTATTATTATTATTATTATTATTACTACTACTACTACTACTGGCACCCGCTCGGCAAATCGATGAATAACAGGATTCAAGTGATCAAGTAATCAAGTGATCAAGTGATTTTCTTTTTGGGTCGCACCCAGCATTGCTTAGGGGTTACTCCCAGCTCTGCACTCAGGAATTACTCCTGTTGGTGCTTAAGGGACCATATGGGATGCCGGGGACCGAACCCGGGTGGGACAAGTGCAAGGCAAACGCCCTACCCGCTGTGCTGTCACTCCGGCCCCTAAAATTATTTTTAAGAAACAAAAGTCAGTTTAATTTAGGGGAAATTAGATATTTCAACAGATAAACCCACGCCATAGGGCAGTCCCAGCGGAAGTCACTATTGATTCCCATAACTAAGGCTTTTTCCCTGCAAGTACAGCAGCTTCTGTCAAACCACGAGTGTTTGTACTTACTCTGCTTCTAGTTTCACAGAACACAGAGGAAGGACAGCCTTGCCTTGGGGCAGCGCCAAGACTGAGCCATCTCCTCCATCCTGTCTGACTGGAGTTTTAGTTGCGGATGCATTCCTCCACCTGGTATACCACCCCCATCCGGTTTAGCGAATTTGCTCTCTGGCTTTTCAGACTACCAGACTCTCCCTTTATTCAATCTCATGAAGGTCTGCTGCTGGCTCCCTCGTGCGTCTCTTCCTAAAAGAAAGTCAAGCCTGCAATGATTGCCTCGTCAGTTCCTTCAGGGGCAGCATGGGGCTGTGTCTGTTTGTTCCACTGTCTCCCCAGCACTTAGCTCAGCGCCAAGCACTCTGGGGCTCTCAATAAATATTTATTGAATGAACGGACACTCTCCTCCAGGAGACTTGCCATGGCCCTCGTAAAGCCTTTCAGATCACACTGCAGAGGAGACTGCATTGCAAAAAGTGCCTTTCAGTTCGGTGATACAATTTCCATTTGCTTTAGGTGTGTCTGGAACAGATGGGACAACTTGTAACAAAACCCATCCGGGTGGCTCTTTCAATAGGTCCGTTTCCATATCCAGCTCATTCCACTCTGGGGTAGCCTATACTGACTCTCCATTTGGGGGGTCATTCATAGCCTAACTTGGAGCATGTCATTTCTTTCTTTTACAGGGTTCTCATCTCTCTTCTTACATTTTCACTAAATAAAGCGACTTTGTGGGGGCCAGAGCAATAGCACAGTGGGGAGGGCATTTGCCTTGCACGTGGTCGACCCAGGTTCGATCCCCTGGCATCCCATATGGTCCCTTGAGCACCGCCAGGAGTAATTCCTGAGTGAAGAGCCAGGAGTAACCCCTGAGCACGCCTGGTGTGACCAAAAAAGCAATAACTAAATGAATGAATGAATGAATGAATGAATGAATGAATGAATAAAGCTACTTGTTTCTAGGGCCAGAGAGATAGTACAGTGGGTAAGGTGTTTGCCTTGCACGTGGCATTCTTGGGTTCTAGCTTTAGCACCCCATGTGGTCCCCGAGTCGGGAGTGATCCCTGAGCACAAAGCCAGGAGTAAGGCCCCTGAGTACCCCTGAGTGTGGCTCAAAACAAAACAGACAACCCTGTTTTTGTATATTATAAAAATATAAAATATTATATGAATTATAAAATAAATTCACGACCAGTAAGGCAACTTTTAATATATTTTTATTATATCACTGTAAGACAGACATTTACAAAGCTTTTCATGATTGGGTTTCAGTCATACAATGTTGCAGCACCCATCCCTCCACCAGTGCACATTTCCCACCATCAATTCAATGTCCCAGTTTCTCTCCCTTCTCCTCCCCCAGGCTGCCTCTATGGAAACTCTCTCTCTCTCTCTCTCTCTCTCTCTCTCTCTCTCTCTCTCTCTCTCCTCTTTTAAGACAACTTTTACAAAGATTGAATCTTTAGAAATAACCCAGACCTTATCTGACAACACTCCCAGCAAAAACAACAAACAAACCCAACTCTAAAGCCAGAAGTAAGGGAAAGAAAATAGGATGGTAAAGACAGAAGTAGAGGGTAGCCTCATCTGTGACTGCCACCCACTTCAGCCAGTCCCACTTCTTCTCAGGCGTAGTAAATTCTGACACTGTGAGCCTTAACTCCGCAGCATTTTGCTAAAATGGGCAGAGCGACAGTGTTTACCCACCTGAGGCCTCATCTAGGCCATTGCAGTTTCAGCCTTAGAACCTTTCAGAACGCTTCTATTTGACACCAGTAACTGAGAACTGGGGCAGGGCTGGTGGTGAGATATTGTGCCAAGTTCTTGCAGTCTGAGACATGTGACTTGGAATTAAGTAGAAAGAGAGTAAGATGCACTGAGCTGAGTTTATCTCCAAGTCTAAACTGGAAAGTTTCTGACTTTTATTATTGTTTTGTTCCGGAGTCATGCCACAGGCTCAGAAGGTGCTCTGGAGTTACTGCTGGTGTTTGCTGGGGGAAGGGTGGCACACCAGGCAATGCTGAAGTGACCATGAGGTGCCATGGACTGAACCCAGAGCTCCTGCCCCTTGGATGACCTCCACAGCCTTCAAACTACTCTAAGTGATTTATTGTGGGGCAGTGCTAGGAATTCGAGGACCTCAACATGACCTCATACATGCAAGTGCTGTGTGAGCACAAGTAGAGGCAGGTGCATGTAGAGCTGCTGCTGGAGTCACAGGTCTTCACTTTGTGTATGTGGTGCTGGGAATTGAACTCAGGGTCTCACACATGCAAACCAAGTGCTCTGCCACACAGCTGCATCCCTGACCCTTTATTTCTGTTTGGGGGTCACACCCAGCAGTGCTCAGGGCTTACTTCTGGCTCTGTGCTCATTGATCACTCAAGGCGGTGCTCAGGGAACTATATAAAGTGCCAGGGATCATCAAATCCAGGCCTTAACCCTTATACTATCTCTCTGGCTCCCTGGGCCCTTACTTTTTTTTTTTTTTTTTTTTACTTTTTTGAGGTCACACCCGGCAACGCTCAGGGGTTTCTCCTGGCTCTGCACTCAGGAATTACTCCTGGTGGTGCTCGGGCACCATATGGGATGCCAAGGATCGAACCCGGGGGGCTGGGGTGGGGGGGGGGGGAAAAAGGAGACCGGGCGGCACAAGGCAAATGTCCTACCCACTGGACTATCACTCCAGCCCCTGGGCCTTACTGTCTACGTTTCCTCTGACCCCACCCCCAATCTCTTGGCACTGAATTTTGGTATAGTCCAAAATTTCACATGGACCCTGAAAAAAATTCTTTTCTACTGCCTATTCAAAGGTAGCAGCTTTCCTACAGTTGAGATAAGAAACTGACAGGATGCAGTCTCACACACCTGGCACCTACAACGGATCCCAGGTGTGGTTTTGCACCTGTTGAAACTAGAGGAATCCAAGATGACATCCAAAGATAACTACCTGGGATCCTTTCCCTCTTTTACGGCCTAACTGTAACATATTAGCACGATAAGCCATATGCCTTCTGTGGCATGAGAGCTTCCTTACACTGTCTTCCCGTTCTCTCGATTTGCTCGGCGGGCCCAATAACATCTCCATATGTCCTGTCTCATGCTAGTAGAGCCCGGACCCTGCTTGCTCCAGGACATAAAGAGCCTCAAACCATTCCATCAGGTCATGGGAATGAGGTCTATAATTGTTACTGGTTTTGCTATCAAATCGACACGGGTAGCTTGCCAGGCTCTGCTGGCGGGTAGCATGCTCTGTAGACATCTCAAAATCCAGCTTTATGATGAAAGCGGCCGCTTTTGGCCTCGAGGCCGGGCTGTGATGGCTGGTCTGCTGGGTGGAGTTCTGCGAGGGGGAAGTCCGGATGGGAAAATGGAGGTCCTCTGGGTGGGGGGGGCGTCTGGTTTGTTGTGAGGCTCTGCTGGGGTGGCGGGCCAGGGCTAGACCTGCCATCCTCCTGGGCCCTCGAGCGGCTGGGCAAGTGAGGCCAGTAGCGCTCGCCCCTGCTGGGAGCTTACAGTTACTGTAACTATAGGGTCTTACAGAGAACTGAAAGGGGTGGAACCAAGAAAACCCCAAAAAATCATGCATAAGCCTCCCTGATTTGCATATAATAAAAATGATTTTAAATGACAATTTTGCTTTTGCTTTGGGGGCTTACCTAGAAATTCTGGGGGGCTACTGCCATCTTAGTGCTTGTGGTCACTGCTGGTGATGTTTGGGGGGGCATGTAGTGACTGAATTTAAACCTGGGCCTCTTGTATGCAAAGTATGTGCTCAGCCCATTGAGCTATCTCACCAGCCCTCTTATAATCTTACAAAAGCTGGACCCAACTATGAGCAGAGGTAACTCTGCTTTGTCTCCTGCCCACTGATTATTTGATAAATCTTATATTTAGGGGGCCAGGAGATGTCCAAAGGAATAACTACGTCACGAGTGGGAATCCCAGGTTCAATCCTGACACCTCATGAGCCCCACAACAACCCCAGGTACGGAGCTGGGAGAGTCCCCAAGAACTTTTAGGGTGGCTCCAAACCAAAATTAATTAAACTCTATATTTTCATGCTGCTCATTCTTGAATTATTTCTTATCAATGTCAAGCACCCTCTCTGCTTGCAGCTTGGGGCCTCTTTGGTCTCTTGCCTCCTTTTGTCTATACTGAAATCACAACTTTTACTCTATTTTTGTGGAGGAATAAATGAGCAACTCGCTCCCAGGAAGGGTTCTTTTATTCCGACAACTTTCAGATGAAATAGTAGAATCAATGCAAACCACACATATGTACTCTTAAGAATTCTCTTAAACTCGTTCTCCCTTCTTTTGTTGTCACCTTCCCCCCGTGTTCCCATGGACGGCTCCTTTCACTCTCCTGATCTCCGCTTAAATGTCACTTAGAGAGGTTTAGTCTGGCCTCTCAATGCAATTAGGTCCCGCCTCCATTAGTGTCTTTCATAATCCCTAATTTGGAGTGTAGGGACTTGAACCCAGGGCCTTATACTTAGGATCCTGTAATTTTTCCTCATGCAATCTATTATAAGTCTTCTTGTATTCATTGGTTTCATTCACTTAATTCGCCTGTTCAGTAGACTGTAAGGTACCCAGGGTTACTGTTGGGACCATGTTTGCTTTGTTCAGCTTTGTACTATAGCCTACCACAGCACCTGGCATATAGTGGTGCTCCACATACACACACCGCACACTTACTGAATTAATTAATTAATATTTCCCTGGTTGTTACATTTATACAAGCTTTCTCAATCGCATTTTAGTTCCCATTATTTACTGCATCCCCTAAGTGCAGAAGAGAACATGACAATGCTCAATCCTCCCATCACTGAGTACTTAGATGGCAATTTCTTTGTTGAAAATCTGCTGGCCTCTTCAGGAAGGCTGTCTCCTAACCAAAAGTGCACCGTAATTCTATTAGAGTGAATTATGGTGAATTATCTAGGAGGGGCTGTCAGAGATGCTTTTAAAGTACACTCATTGGACTTTTAGGCACCTGCAAAGACAAACTACTCCACTAACAATTAGGAGTATTAGCAAAATGTTGAAAAGAAGAGCGCGCGCGTGTTAATCTGCATAAAGAACAGAAGCATCTACAGCATTTCTCAGAAATGAAATTCAAAGGGACACATCCTTCCTTACCCGCTAGGAAGCCAGCCTCTTGCAGCAGCTCTTCTGCCCAATGGGGGGGCGGCAGCCTACCAGCAACTCCCTGACAAAGTGTAGGTAGGAGAGAGATTCGCGTGCAAAATCTTTTTGACTCCATGCGCTCTCCGTAGTATCTTAGCCCGCTCGAGTTTCAATACGCGTAGTTGTTTGACGAAGCTGAGTCCTATACACCATCCGCTGCTCTCCTGATCATGGCGTCTCCGAGTTCCTTCACCTACTATTGTCCCCCCATCGTCCTCCTCTGTTTGGTCAGAGCCGCTGTACAGTCTGAGGCCAGAGCACGCGCGGGAGCGGTTGCAGGACGACTCGGTGGAAACAGTCACGTCCATAGAACAGGTGAGGTGACAGAACTGGGCGAGGCGCCCGCGCGGGGGCTTCTGGGAGTGGGAGTCCGGTGTGCGGGGCCGTCCGGGTACGGAACTCACCAGGGAACTACGAGTCCCACAGTGCATCGCGACGCTTCCTCCGGGAAGTGCCCGGTGCCCCTGTCTTGGTCCTGGGAGAAGAGTGTTTGTGGCCAGGTTGGGGAAGGGTCGTTGTCAGGGCTGGGCTTGGAGGAGCGTACAGTACTTGGGTCCCCTTTGCCAGAGAGACTCGTGTTCTGTGCCAGGGGACCGAAGCAGTTCGGTGGGTGACACAGCCTTCCCCATTCTGCCAGGGCACCCAGGGGCGATCGCGTGGCTCGTTGTGCACTTTTCCCAACCTGTTCGTAGTTTGGGGTCAAAGATGGAAAACGGAGACGATGAGGCTAAGAACATGCCATTCCAGGGTTAGTTTTTCTGACCTACAGGTTGAGGCCTGCCTCGTGGCAGGGCTTTTATTAGTCACTCACTCATTCAACAACCAGCGATCGGTTGTTGGACACAATGTCAAAGGCTGGGTATATAAAGAAAGCAGTCCCTAACCATGGGAGGATACGGTCTAGTTGGCAAAACTGACAGGAAAGCAGGACATTTTGGAAAGTGCAAAAACTAAAGTATGAATTTTGGATTGCTTGTCATTTACCAACGTCTCCAAGTTGGATGATGAAACCTATCACTTTCAGAAGTGGTTTAGGGAATGAGTAATGTTTTTCTTCTTATTCCCCAATTGGAATCGCTCCCAAGTTAGTTATTGTGGTAATGTTTATCCATCTGTCTCTAAGAAAATTGGTCAGGGTGATACTTTGTAGCATTACCAATATCAGGGTGCTTGCTAAAATAAAATCTAGCAAGATCAGTCTCCAGGTTTTCCCTTCTAGGGACCTGCTTTGACTTTCATGCCTAAAGTTAGAAGCCCCTGTTGGATCAAATTTGTGGCGATAATTACTATATTACATATTTGTAACTAAATATAAATTATTAACTAAAGCAAGGACTTGAGTATATCCAATAGCAAAGAATATTTTAACTGGAGATTTATGTTAATGAGTTTTCGGTAGGCAGGGAATAAATCTAGCTCTTTAGCCAACCAGTGTGTCTTTTTACAGAACATTTTAATAAAAGATTGCAGAGAAATCTATCAGATAGGAAACTTAAAAACATTTGTAGAGTTTCTGAGATGGACGGTAGAGTTAATTGAGGCCAAGCCTTTTTCTCTTTATCTGACATGAGACTGGGGGGCTGGGGGCACCTTTTATGTAGTTATCTCATTTGACCCTGAGGGGAGTTATAGGATGCTAGTAGAGAAGAGGGAATTGGAAGCTGGTCTGATCATTTAGAGATCAGAAAAGAGACTTCTGTGGCTGGGAAGTTCAAGTCAAATCCAGGAACATTACCAAGAAATTTATTGATCTCTTTTACTTTTTCCCTATACGATCACCTCTTCCTGAAGCTATGTTTTTCCTGTTTGGTACATTATGAGAGGTTATTCATGTATGTATGTATGTATGTATGTATGTATGTATGTATGTATGTGTGTGTGTATGTTTGAAAATGTGATTACCATGGTTTCATATAAAAAAATTTGCAGCATGACCAAACTCAGGAAATAGGGGCCAGAGTGTTATTATGAGAGTAACACTACATGGCATGATCCCCTCCCACCCAACTACATTAGTCTGAGTCATAAACGGGAGAGCAGGGATTGCTTCTTTGATTAGGAAAAGGTGAAGGACAAAGACAAGAACAAGAGATTCTTCCAACCATCCAGGGCCTTCAGATGGATGGTTGTCTTTGTCTTGCATGTGACTGGCCTCGCATGAAGGTGTCGGGAGCCCCAGCGTTCTGGGCAACAGTGTACTGCAACACCTAGGTTTGATCCTCAGCATCCCATATGGTCTTCCAAGCTTGCCAGGAGTAATTCTAGAGTGCAGAGCCAGGGATAACCCCTTGGTGTACCAAGCGTGGCCCCCAAAAAAACTCCCATCTCCCCCAAAAGAAAATACCAAATAGGCAAGTTTTCCTTTCCTGGTGATAGGGAAGTCTGTGCTATTTTGTAGTCAGTGTGCCCTGTTTAGGCCGTACCAAGAAAATACCAGCACTTAGATCCTCAGAGCTGTTAACAATAAATAATGAGTAATACTGAAATGGATACCAGGTTTTGGTTTTTCAAAGGTCTGGGCCAGATGTGGAAGCTGGATTCTGTTGGACCAGTCTCCCCCAAAGGTCAGGGAGATTACTCGGTGCCCAGAGTAGACCTCTTCCAATAAACGTCTCTTTGGTATGGGGAACTAAAGGTCATAGAGTCCCCATGGGCCTGGGGGGTGGGCGGGGTAGGGAACTGATATCATTATGTAGGAATGCAGATTATTTTCCATTAAGTGCTCTGAGGGCCCTGGATGGTTGGAAGAATCTCTTGTTCTTGTCTCTGTCCTTCACCTTTTCCTAATCAATGAAGCAATCGCTGCTCTCCCAGTTTATGACTCAGACTAATGTAGTTGGGTGGGAGGGGATCATGCCATGTAGTGTTACTCTCAGTAGAAATATAAGGTCACTCCAATTGGGTTCCTTTTGTTAACAGCCCTGTCTCCTACTCAGCAAGTATCAATTTTCTAGCCAAGCTACAGTGGTTTGTTAAAATGTTTCTTTTCTCTCTACCTTGTGCCCTTTGCATGATCTTGTGGTTGGCGCTAGATCCTTTTGTGTAGATACAGGAAGACAGTTAAAGGGAATTAGTTACTCCTGGGCTTGCATGTATTTCTTAACTACATACCTCAATTGCCTTTAGATTGATTCTAATTCCTCACACCCCAAAAAGGAGAGTCCCACCCTGGGACTAGATGGAACCAGAAAAATAGACCACCTTGGAATTGACATGGGACAACTAAGTGTCCTTTCTCTGAGTTCAAGACCTTAAAGAAAGTTTTGTTCTGACCAATGGCTAAAAGAGTAAGGTCACAGAATGAGCTGTGTTTACCTAAAGAAAACAATGGATCCATAGGACCCTAAGGGGCTGGAATGACCAATCTGGTGAGAGGAATGCAGTATGGACTACATAGTGTGATCTACCAGGAAGTCACTCTAATCCCAGGTGTAGATAAAGATGTGTCTCTCTTACTATGTCTATACAAAAATGACTAGAAATATCATTGAAATTATTTTTAATTAGTCCAAGATGAGAGAAAACAACATCCAGAGATTCCACACTAGTCCCAGAGAGGCTGGGGCGGAGCCCCCTTGTATTTTTTGCATCTAGTGAGAGGAAGCCCTTCTCACTTCCTTTGTTTTCAGAGTAAAAAAGCCTCTTTCTCTGTCTCCCCTTGCTCTCTTTGTTGGTGTGTGGATAATTAAAACCTTGAACTTTCTGAGAATTGGTGGTTGTGCTTCTGTATCCGTCAGCCAGAGTGAATAGCCGTTGCCCCTGGAGTGTAGCCAAGGAACCTGATGGACCCCTAACACTGTTGGGGACCCTGGACAGCCTTGACATCTGGACAGACCCAACAACTCCTTGTTCTGTTGTGTCTCAGCTTTCTCCCTCCTGATGGTCCCGGTCCTGGCTCAAGATTCATCTGCCTGATCACTATCACTTACAAAAAAAACTTACAAATTTATAAATAATTCTCCATGTTATTAAATAGAAACTTTTGCTAACCTGGAAGATGCTGTTTTGATTACTTAACACAGATTAATCCAGGGGTGAGAGGTTTTCCCGCATGCAGCATTTCTCATATGAAACAGTAATATAGAGAGTTTCAGATTTAGACCCTACTCTGTGGTAGATGGGAGAACATCCTTTGTCTTTTGTCTACAACCAGAGGTGGGGGGGGGCTTCTTCTAGTTGAGTGCTCGGGGATCTTTCCGTACAGTGCTCTGGACCATGCAGTGTCAGGGATTGAGCCAAGACTTCAATTCCAGATAGTAATGGAAAATATTGAAGCTTAGCCTTCTCCAGGTGCCTCTGTGGTTTAATAATCACCATAGTGTCTCTTAACTGGGTTCCAGCATGAAGCTAAATATGCTCCAAACATTGTATTGTTCGGTTCTTACATATTTTACATATCAGAAGACTGAAGTTCAGAGAAGTATGAGGTTGGTAGTTGATCAGGATACATAAGAAACCTTGTTAGGAGAAGTTGTTTATAGGAGATACTGGTTTTCTTTTGATTTTCATCTAACCATTTATTCAGAGGGATTTACTGGCAAGAGCTTAATTTTGTGTCTTTACCAATAAAAATAAATGTCTATTGCCCACTTCCTGACTATTAGGAAACTTTGGTAAACACAAATATGATAATATAAATGGAAACCTCTAAGCAGTGGAAAAAAATTCTTGTCTATGGGTCTATTCATTCATTCATTCATTCATTCATTTTCTTTCTTTTTTTCTTTTTATATTTTGCTCTTTTTGGGTCACACCTGGCAATGCTCAGGGGTTACCCTTGGTTCTGTGCTCAGGAATCATTCCTGGAAGTCCCTGGGGATTGTTTGGGATGTTGAAGATTGAACCCGGGTCAGCCGGGTGCAAGGCAATGCCCTACCTGCTGTACTATTGCTCCAGCCCCCTGCTTCTTTCATCCAAGAAATATCAAGTGCCAGGCACTGTTCATAGTGCACTGGGCACAAGGAGTGACCAAAAGAGGCCAGGTGAGAAGCAGGCTGTTGAAAAGGGAAAAATCTGACTAGAGCTGGGGATGTGGCTCAAGCGCACATGGTAGAGCACCTGCTTTGCCCGTGTGAGGCCCGGATTCTGCCCCCTGGAACAACTATACCCCCATCTATTTTTTTTTTTTGCTTTTGGGTCACACCCGCGATGCTCAGGGGTTACCTGGCTCGCACTCAGGAATTACCCTGGCGGTACTGGGGACCATATGGGATGCCGGGATTCAACCCGGCGGCACAGGCCGGCGGCAAGGCAAACGCCCTACCCGCGGACTATCGCCTGCCCCCCGCCCCATCTACTGTTTCCGTAGCCCTGCCATGGAAAGTCTTGGGCCCTGAGCCACTACTGCGTGTGGCCCCACACAGCAACAGACACAACAGAATCGATTCAATCTGTCAGTTACTGAGTGTTAATTAAATACCATGGAGAAAATGAAGTAGGATAAAGGAAAGTTGAGTGACTGGAGGTGAGGGTGTGGTGGTAGCAGGTTTTGCAAAAGGTAATGGGGGCCGGAGCCATAGCACAGCGGAAAGGCATTTGCCTTGCATGCGCCCAACCCGGTTCGATCCCCGGCATCCCATATGGTCCCCGAGCAACACCAGGAGTAATTCCTGAGTGCAGAGCCAGGAGTAGCCCCTGCGCATCGTCGGGTGTGACCCTAAAAAGCAAAATAAATAAATAAATAAATAAATAAATAAATAAATAAATAAATAAATAAATAAAAGGTAATAGGGGAAAACTTATGAGTGTGCCTGATGGGTGATGAGCCACTGTGAGTGTGTAGACGAGGGGATGAAGTTAATTCACACGGGGTCTTCTTGTGATCAGTGATTTCAAACAATTTAGTGGAGATGGGGAAGATATTTTTTCTGGAAAGCCTCTGCTTACCAGCCCCAGATTCATTCAGTGCCCTCCCATCCTGCTCGCTCTGTAGAAGTGCACCCCCAAAGGTCCACCTGCGTGGATAAGCTCCCTTGCCTTATACAGCTTCTGGTTAGTGGCCATGCTTTATATGTAAAGACTTGTACTGTACTTGCACGGTAAAGCTGTACATGAGGAAGAATTTAATGCTCGTTTGTTCTGGTTAGTACTTTCACTTCATCTCTGACCTCTTTTTGATATTTCTTTTCTTCAACATTCAGGCCATATTTGATGGTGCTCAGGGTGTATTCCTGACTCAGGAGTCATCCCTGGTGGGGCTCAGGGGCCATATGAGATGCTGGGTATCGAACCCAGGTCGGCTGCATGCAAGGCAAGTGCCCTACCAGCTGTACTAGCCCTCTAGACCCCTTTTCTAACACATTCTTCCCATTGTTGAAAAGCACAAGCTAAAGTAATGCCAGCTTAATATCACTAATATATTAGTGGTTACTGGTTGATAATGCATCTTTTTAAATATACGAGTTTATCATGGAGATATTTTTGATTGTTTCTGTTCACAGCAGTGAAGCAGAGATCACAATAAATCAAGCCTCATTAATTTGTTTGCTAGTGCACATGAAAGTTATATGTACTGTATATAGCTTACACTGTAGTCTATGATTGTGTGATGATGTAATGTCCAAAAAAGCAATGTATAGGGACTGGAGAGAGATAGTATAGAGTTTGGTACTGCCTTGCATGAGCCTAACCCCCGTTAGATTATTGGCACCACACATGAGCCCCAGAGCATTACTGCTGTACCCCTAAGGCCTGAAAATAAACAAAATATCAGCTTATATTGGGATCAGAGAGTTGTCTCATAACACTAGAGCTCCAAGTTCAATTGCCCCCATCACATAGTTCCCCAAGCACTATTGGGTATATTCCCTAAACCCCAAATAATAGAAGTATATGTCAGTATTAAAAAATATTTTTAGGGCCAGAGTGATAGCCCAGCGGGTAGGGTGTCTGCCTTGCACGCGCGGCCTATGCCAGCCCGGGTTCGATCCCCGGATCCCATATGGTCCCCTCGAGCACCACCAGGAGTAATTCCTGGAGTGCAGAGCCAGGAGTAACCCCTGAGCATCGCGGGTGTGACCCAAAAGGCCAAAAAAATTTTTTTTTGTTGTGGAGGCTGGAGCAATAGTCCAGTGGGT
>JAJIBD010019441.1:0-14701 GCA_021461705.1 Cryptotis parvus | reverse complement strand
AAAACAGAATGTGTAGGCCAACATGGTCTGATTTATCTTGGGGTGTGACAATCTCTCCAGCCAGCATTGCAGAGCATTTGGAAAGTGCTGCAAGCTACTAGGCACACTATAAGGAATGATTAGCCTTCCTCAACTGCAAGAAATTTATAGATCATTAGAACACAGAGGATGAATGTTTAAGGTGAAAATTGGCCAGGATATGGGTCTATGGTAAAGCACTTTATTTACGTGCATCAGACCAGGCTTTGATCCCTGGTAAAATACTATTGCTACTACTACTACTACTACTACTACTACTACGACTACTACTACTACTACTACTGCTGCTGCTGCTGCTGCTGCTGCTGCTGGAACAATAATGCAGTGGGTAGGGCAATTGCTTTGCATGCAGACAACTTGGGTTTGATCTCCAATATCCCATATGGTCCCCTGAGCCCAGCAGACATGACCCCCTAAGTACAGAGCCAGGAATCAGTCCTGAGCACTGGCCACCCTAAAAAAAGTAAACAAAGGGAGGGGGATTAAGTACCAGCTCTTGAAGGGAGTACCAAGAATTCTGAACGGCACTCCAGAGCCACCAAAGTTCATTATCCTCTGGCCCCGATATTATTTATCTACTTCCCATAGGCAAAATAAATAGAAAGAATTTGTGGACATACCTTTAAAATGCCCACATTACCCTTCACAGAAGCTGGTGTCCTGGAATAGATTCCTTTGTTCTGAATCTATTGTTTCTTTTTAATTTTTTATTTCTTTTCAATTAATTGATTATTTTATTACACCACCTTGAGATATACAATTATAAAGATGTTCATATTTGGGTTTCCATGAGGGCCGCCATTTTCCACATCTGGACTTCCCTCTCATCAGAACTCCACCCAGCACAAGAGCCTAGTACAGCCTGGTTCACATGGCTGCTGGATATAGAGGTGACTACAAGAGTATGCCACCCATACGGCAGAGCCTGGCAAGCCTCCCATGTCGTATTTGATATGCCAAATACCAGTAACAATTATAGACCTCATTGCCATGACCTGATGGAATGGTTTGAGGCTCTTTATGTTCCTGGAGCAAGCAGATGCCCTTGGGTTCTACTATCATGAGACAGTGCATATAGAGATGTTACTGGTGCCCGCTCGAGCAAATTGATGATGAACGGGAAGACAGTGACACAGTGATACAGTGATACTACTACTGCTACCACCAGCACCACCACCACTAAGAAAAAGCAGAATATATCATAATGACCCAAGAAGCAGAATCTTCACTCTTTACTATAAGAAGTCAAGGAGATTTTCTTTTGGCGGTGACAAAGAGAAAGACAAGGGAATTTAATTCAGCAGAAACAGGAAGTAGAGTGACACAAAAGCAGGGGTCCAGGGTGGTGAGCACGTTTGGAGAGCTCAAAGTAGTCCTTTCAAATAAGGCATTCTGTGAGGGAGTTAAAGAACTGAGGCTGGGCGGGAGTAGGCAGAACTTCATTAGGAAAGGCTTTGCACAACAACATGCTAAGAAGATTTCATTTACCCTGAAGTGTCTGCTGTGGAGAGTACAGCCTTTACAATGGCTTGATGTCCCTCATGCCCTACTTTTTGTTTCATGAATATGAGTAATTATCTTTGTGGTCTAAAAGCAGACCAGGGCTGGAGCGATAGTCCAGCGGGTAGGGTGTTTGCCTTGCACAAGGATGACCCGAGTTTAATCCCCTAGCATCCTTGTATGTTCCCCTGAGCACCACCAGAGTAATTCCTGAGTGCAGAGCCAGGAGTAACCTCTGAACATTGCTGGGTGTGGCCCAAAAAAGTAAAAAAAAAATTAAAGCAGACCATCCTTCAGTTGGTCAGACTACCCAGTTTTTGTATGTGGGAAGCTTAAACAGAGCAAAATAAAACAATTTAGTTGATGGACAAGGCACACTTCCCACTGGAAAGAAGAATAATAGCTGGTGGGGGATAGAACCAGAGGAGTCTGTGCTCAAGAAAGATGCTTCCGTTCACATCACAGAAGTATAGAATACTCAAAAGAACATATACTTTAAGCCCCTGAGATCATAGTCCCTCAGTTATATTTATGTAACCATAAAGGGATATATAGGGCCTCTCTGAATTTGTTTTTTGGGTTTTTTTTTTTGCCTTTTGGGTCACACCCGGCGATGCTCAGGGGTTACTCCCTGGCTCTGCACTCAGGAATTACTCCCTGACGGTGCTTGGGGGACCATATGGGATGCCGGGGATCGAACCCGGGCGGCATAAGCTGACCGCGTGCAAGGCAGACGCCCTACCCGCTGGGCTATCGCTCCGGCCCCTGAATTTGTTTTTTAATTTGCAAATTAGGTGTAATAATCACTTCTTGTATCACTTGTCTTCCCATTGTTCATTGATTTGCTTGAGCGGGCCCCAGTAACATCTCCATATGTCCTGTCACATGCTAGTGTAGCCCAAGGGAATCTGCTTGCTCCAGGAACATGCAGAGCCTCAAACAACGTGGAGTTCTGGAGAGCGGTAGGTAAATGGCTCAGCCGAGTTCAACATAGCTCCTAGGGTTTGCTCGTGTGGGAGGGGGCATGCTGGCCGGACTTGGAATAGGTATTTGGGCTCCTCCTCCCATTTCTACACCTCCATGTCAGAGGACGAGCTCCCAGCCACCACACCCAGCAACTGGAAGAGAGACACTCCAGACCCACAGCTGCGCTGGCAACACTGGAAGAGAGAAACTCCAGACTCAACCACTCCAGACCCACAGCTGTGTGGCTCGGCTCCACGTGGAGCAGCCCATGGAGTTCCAGAGGGTGGTAAATGGTTCAGCCAGCCCCCATTCCTCCACCTCCATGTTGGAAGGCGTATCTGCGAGCTCCCAGCCAGCACAACCAGCAACTGGAGGAGAGACAGTCCAGACCCACAGCTGTGCTGGCGTGTGGCTGCAGAGCGGCCACATAATGAAAGTTAGGACCAGGTCCTTCCCACGATCTTTCACATTTATACACTGTAATGATCATTCTCCCACACGGCAGAGCCTGGCAAGCTACCCGTGTCGTATTTGATATGCCAAAAACCAGTAACAGTTATAGGTGTAATGTAATGAGTAAGTCCTTATATCACAGGATGTGACCCTCAAAACTATATATATATATCTCAGACATGGGGGCAGAGCTGCTACTTGCTCGCCCTGTGCCCATCCGCTCATGAGGCGCCCGGGAGGCATAGCGGGTTCTAGCCCTGGCCTGCCACCCCAGCAGAGCCTCACAACAAGCCAGACGACTCCCCCTACTCCATAGGGCCCGCCATTTTCCACATCCAGACTTCCCTCTCGTCACAACTCCACCCAGCAGACCAGACTATCACAGCCCGGCTCGTGAGGCCGCTTAGCGGCCGTGCGGTTCATCAATAAATGCTTTATTTAGAGGTGACTACAAGAGTACGCCACCCACATGGCAAGCCTGGAAAGCTGCTCGTGCAGTATTTGATATGCCAAATACTGGTAACATTTATATTAGGTAATTCCCGTGACCTAATATAATGGTTTGAGGCTCTTTATGTTCCTGGAGCAAGCAGATGCCTTTGGATTCTCCTAGCATGAGACAGGACATATGGAGATATTACTGGTGCCCGCTCTAGCAAATAGATGATTAATGGGAAGATAGTGATATATATATATATATATATGTATATGTATATGTATATGTATATATATATATATATATATATATATATCCAGACTCTAGTTCCTCAGAGCTCCATCCAAGAGAAAACCTGATCTTCCCCTTTAAGTTGCTCAGGATGAGAACCTTCTACTGAGAATATACCACCTACACAGCAGAGCCTGGCAAGCTACCCATGTTTTATTTATTTGTTATGCCAAAAACTAGTAACAGTTATGGACCTCAGTTCCATGACCTGAAGAATCGTTTGAGACTCTTCCTGTCCCTGGAGCAAGCAGATGCCCTTGGGTTACACTTGCTTGTTACAGGACGTATGGAGATATTACTGGTGCCCACTCGAGCAAATCGATGAACAATGGAAAGACAGTGATACAGTGATACAGAATATATTTGTGAAAGAATAGAAGGAGGATTATAATGTGAAATTATCTAGGAAAGTGGCTAGCTAGTAGAAGGTGTTTATAAATGACCTAGTTATCAACAAGAGTTGAATAGATGGGAGAATCTGAGGAAGACATTGTCATCTTCAAACACTTGGGTGTCATATGAGATAAAAAAATGATATGCTGGGGATTTTGTTGAGGATGAGACTTGACCAAGTGAGTAACATGGTGACAGATTTTCACTCTTTATAGGCTTGAGTTTTATTATTTGGGGATATATAAAAATTGGCCAGTATATGATAGACAGTTCATCCTTGAATATATTTTTAGGGACTTGGTAGCTAAACCTTTCCTATTAAATTGTAAAGAGAGTCTTGCCCTGGGTGGGTGAATGGACTAATTAAGATACCTGTAATATTGAACATTTTACAATTATAATTTTCTATGACCCAGACCATTTCTGCTGATACCTCCATACTCACTGCATAAGATGCATCATCACTGTCATTTCTCCCTAGCGTGTAGAGGTATCTGACTAGAATAAAACAAATTAAGGGATGGGAATAAAGCACCAGCTTCCTGAGCAAAAAGTCCAAATTAGAGACCCACAGAGACTTATGACAAGTTCTTAACTGCCCACAGGGTACTAGCCAGTTACCCTGAACATATTCACCTGGAACCCCAGAAGCACTGACCATTCTGTACAGGTAAAGTGTATGGTCTGTGGGGATGGAAGGTGAGGGGCAGTTGGGAATAAAATAGGATTCCCTTTATGGGGGAAAAAAAGGCATGTTTGCATTTGATTCCAGAGCTCATATGTGTTACAGAAATGAACTCATGTTTATTTTTAAACTTTTTTTTTTGCTTTTTGGGTCACCCCTGAAAATGCTCAGGGATTATGCCTGGCTCTGCACTCAGGAATTACTCCTGGCGGTGCTCAGGTGACCATATGGGATGTCAGGGATCGAACCTGGGTCGGCCGCATGCAAGGCAAACACCCAACCTGCTGGACTATCGCTCCGGCCCCAACAAATGTTTTATTTATTTATTTATTTATTTATTTATTTATTTATTTATTTATTTATTTATTTATTGCTTTTTTTTGAGTCACACCCGGCAATGCTCAGGGGTTTCTTCTGGCTCTGCACTCAGGGAATTACTCCTGGCAGTGCTTGGGGGACCATATGGTATGCCGGGGGATTGAACCCGGCCAGCACTGGTCAGCCGTGTGCAAGGCAAACGCCCTACCTGCTGGACTATCGCCGGACCCCTCATGTTTATTTTGATACCAGAAAATACGCAGTTGCAAAATGTAGTTATGCTTAATTTTATTTATTTATTTAGCTCATATTTTTGGGGGGGGCACATCTGGTTATACTCAGGTCTTACTCCTGGCTCTGTGCTTAGCAATCACTCCTGGCAGCCTCAGAGGTCTATATGAGGTGCTGGGGATCAAACCCAGGTTGGCCACATGCAAGGCAAATGCCCTTCCCACTGTACTATCGCTCCAGTCCCAAATGTGGTTATATTTTAAGGTGTCGAATCTCTTTCTTTCCAGATTGTCTATGAAGATGGACTTCTCTATGTCTATGCATCGAATGAAGAGAGTCGAAGTCAGTGGCTGAAAGCATTACAGAAAGGTAACTTTGAAACACATGTAAGACAGTCACTGGCTGACTTGTTTTGAAGGAAAGACATAGGAGAAAAAGAACCCAGTGCCAAGAGAAAAATCTACTGATTTTCCTATCTATCCCAAAGAACGTGACATACTGATCCTCATTTTGCATTTTCATCGTTACGTGGAGGAAGCCTGTGGGTCACTTTTCTTTCCCACTTGGCACAGACCTCCCTATTATACTTTCTCTGGAGCTTGGAGGAAGCCAGGTCACCTGCTCTCCACCCACCATGCTGACGTTTTCAGGGCATAGTCTAGGTCCTGTTGGAGTTGTGTTCGGTTCCATAGTGACTGTACTTTGGATGTTTATGAAAGTTATGTCTAATAATCAGTACTCTCTGTCAGCTGCTTTTTTAAAGTGCATATAAATATATTACAAGTATTTGAAATTCTTTGAACAGTTCTTTGGAAACAGGTTCTGTTATTCTCCATTCTTCAGACTTATGAAGTTATGAGACATAGTGTAACATACCCAATAATGGAGAACACGTAACTCAGTTACTCAAGCCCAACTTCTCACGAGTGTAGTAGAAATGCCAGGTGAAGTGGAGATTTCATGACATTTTCATTTAGTGGCTGCCCTGATATCAACTTTTGGTAGAAGAATTGTTCATAATTGGATTCTATGATGCTCCTTCCTGCTCTTTTTTGTTTTAGAGGTGGGTCATGATATAAGGGCAATGTTGAACTCAAACAAATGATTCTATCAGCATGATGTCAGATATTAAGTTCCCATATAGGGGAAGATTTTGTTTATCCCATCTAAGTTTTAGATTAGGGTACTCTTGTGGTGCATTTCCAATTACTCTTTAGACAATCAGCTACTACATTACAGTGTAAAAGCACTCCTTCACACACATTCAATTTTATCTTCCCTTTCCGTGTAAGAGTTTAAGAACTTTTCTATAGGACAGTCATCATATCCAATGAGGAGAGCAACAACTTTGCTTTCCTTGCCACCAGCTCAGTGAAGTGTGACGGGTCTCTTCTTAATGTTTGACAAACCTACAGGCAAGTCCTACACCATTGTGTAAATTCATAAAACCATATAAATTTTTTAGGTCTCAATTTCCTTTCCCCTAGAGTCATCATCAAACATACACACAGTGATTCATAAGTCTATTAAAGCATCCTTCACACAAACACAGAGTCACTGTGGTAAGGGTGAGACCTGTAGGAGGAGACCAAAGATGCTACTTCCCATTCAGTAGTCATTTAGATAACTCTGATATACAGTTATTGGTCACATGCTAGCATTATGTATGATTTTGAAACTGTATATGCTAGACATGTTTGGGTGAGTCCAGCTTGTGTGGCGACAATTGTAGAAGAAGAGCAGAGAGGAACAGAAGAAAATATTTCAGCCCTCCCCAAAGCTACTGAGCTACCCTATCACTCTGACTGCCGTGTGCAAAGGAATTGACTTGCTATCAATTGCTGATGCTTTGGGATACAGTAAAACAGACACAAAACAGTTGCTGCAACAAACAGTTTGTTCCCCTTTCATAGTACCATATTGAAAAGTGAGCCATTTCACATCTAGTCCAGAAGCTCAAGTCAGTTGGGACCCTGGACTCTCTTTACTTGTTTCTGTGTCCCCATTGAAATCTCTTGCAAAGGTTTTGAATTGTCTCAGAAATCCCACTGTAGACATCTGCTCAGGTCTCCTTTGCCAGAAATGTGTCTCAGGCTACTTCCATGTGAAAAGAGACTACAGAAGAGAACCTGGCATTTCCAGACTATATTAGAAGAGAACAGGAGAAAAGGAAGGTGGGATACGTTGTTAGCTTGCCCCACCAACCTGACACAGGAAATCTAGGAGTTTTCTGCACTCACCTCCTCACCCCCTATGAAGTCTCCTATGGTATGTTGACCTCTCCGAGCTTTTTTGTGTCTATTATTTGGGTCAGTGTCTATAAACTAAGACAGACAATGGAATTTTCTAGAGGTAATCCATTGATTCAGTGAGGACTTAAAGAGTGTTAGCTACCACGGCTCTTTATTCCACTGACCGGATATACCTGTAGCATGCCCTTCTTGATAAAAATAAGTATTGAATAGGGGTTGGCAGTGAAGCTGACAACTCTGCTTTAGAACGTGGTAGAAAAATCTGTGGACTGAGTCTCAGATAGGGTATCTGTGAACTTGAGCAAGTTACATCACCTCTCTGAACCTCAGCTCACCTGCCTCTTTAAGAACCACTACAGCTTCCAAAGCTATCAAGTAGAAAGCGAAATGATACATGTAAGGGGAAATCTTGTTAAATCTTACAGATATATTAAGATACGAGATCCTTTTTCTGCAGTTGCTTGGGAGTGTTTCAATATGGACTTTTGAACTTGGTTGGAAAAGAATCAGTTATCCAGGAAATGAAATTCATCTCATAGGAAATAATAGAGTTAGGCCTATAGTAATCAAGAGTTTAGAGAACAGAAGGGCAAGAAATGTCCCCAAGGGATTATATGGTCATTGAGGTCAAAGTCAGAAGCTGGTGTTTTGTAATGTTGACTTTTTGTGATTTTGGTAACAATTTCTCATTAATTCCATTCATATTAAAGTTTGTTAAAAAAAACTTTCCAATTATTTTCAGTTCAACTGAGCTCAGTTAAACTCAGTAAAGAGAATGCATCATCAAAACCCACTGTTCATTGAGCATATTATTGGGGCCAAATGCAAATGACATAGCAGAGTAGTTGCTATTAGCTCCATAGAGTTCTTTTGTGAGGACAGTAAAGGAGAGCTAGAATTCTCCTGGGATCAAAGTATGGTAATCCTCAAGATGAACTTAAAATTGAGGAGAGCATTGAACCCCACTCTGCCTAGGTTCTTCTTTTTTAAAAAATTTTTTTATTTTTACAATTACAAAGATATACAATTAAAAAGTTCATATTTGGGTTTTGGTCATACAGTGTTCCAGCGCCCATCTTGCCACCAGTGCCCATCTCCCACCACCAATGTCCCCAGTTCCCTCCCCTCCCCCAGCCCTCCTCCATGGCAGGTTCTTTATCTCTTTCCCTTTCTCTCTCTTTCTCTTTTCCTTCCCTCCAGACTATGGATTACAGAACATACATTAAAGGGTTGTCATGTGTATCTTTTTGTGCCTAGGCTCTTCTTGAACCATTCTCTGAGAGTTTGTATATTTCTCTGCATTTTCAAGAGGCTAGTTTGTTGGAGAAACAGTTTTATATACTAATATTCTAATTTCACTTATCTGGATTAAACATTGCCTATTTCCGTGTTCAAACAAAATATGCACAGATTCCTGCAAAATTACTCTTATAAACCAGTCTTTCCTTAGTAAAAGCAGGTCAAAGTCATGAGAGATTAGTAAGGATAAGAAATTTTAGAAATTCTTATTGATTCTTGATTGAGTTCTTAATCAGAAAAATGCATATAGTGATGTCATTGAAACCAGTGGGAAAATTATATATGAAGTATATGTAGAATAATGCTATTTTATTTTATTTTATTTTATTTTTTTATCTTTTTGTCTCTGTATTTTATTTTAATTTTTTTAATTTTCATTTTTACAATTACAAAGATATACAATTAAAAAGTTCATATTTGGGTTTTGGTCATACAGTGTTCCAGCACCCATCCCGCCACCAGTGCCCATCTCCCATCACCAACGTCCTCGGTTCCCCCCCCCAGCCCTCCTCCATGGCAGGTTCTTTATTTCTTTCCCTTTCTCTCTCTTTCTCTCTTCCTTCCCTTCCAGACTATGGATTACAGAACATACATTAAAGGGTTGTCATGTTTATCTTTTTGCCTCTAATGCTCAGTTCTAGGTTGGTATTAGTACCCTCGACAATTGTAAGCACACTGTTTCTTTTTCTGTCTTACCTAAACTCTGACTCCCACACGTTTGTGATAATTTTCACCTTTGACAAGACCTCCTGATACATGTTTCATTTGATCTTGGATATTGGTATCATAATATGTACATATATATTTATGTTATGCAAATAAATGCAGTCATTCTGTATCTGTCTCTCTCCTTCTGGCTAATTTCACTCAACATAATCTTCTCCATGTCCATCCATTTATAGGCAAAGTTTATAACTTCATTTTTCCTGACAGCTGCATAGTATTCCATTGTGTAGATGTACCAAAGCTTCTTTATCCAGTCATCGATTTTCGGGCACTCTGGTTGCTTCCAGATTCTGGCTATTGTGAATAATGCTGCTATGAACATAAAAGTAGGGATTGTGTTTCCACTGCATATTTTTGGTTTCCCAGAGTAGAGTCCCAGGAGTGGTATGGCTGGGTCAAATGGGAGTTCAATTTCTAGTCTTTGGAGGAATGTCCATATTGTTTTCCAGAAAGGCTGTACCAGCCGGCATTCCCACCAACAATGGATGAGTGTCCCATTTTCCCCACATCCATGCCAGCACTTGTTGTTCTTGCTCTTTTGAATATGTGCCAGTCTCTGTGGTGTAAAGTGATATCTCATTGTTGTTTTGATTTGCATCTCTCTGATGATTAGTGATGATGAGCATTTTTCATGTTTTTTGGTCATTCGAATTTCTTCCCTTGCTGAAGTTTCTGTTCATTTCTTCTCCCCATTTTTGTTGGGGTTGTTTGCTTTCTTCTTGTAAAGTTCTACCAGTGCCTGATATATCCTGGATATTAACCCCTTATCAGATGGGTATTGGGTGAATATTCTTTCCCATTCTGTGGACTGCTTTTGTATCTTAGTCACTGTTTCTTTTGAGGTACAGAAGCTTTTTAGTTTCATGTAGTCCCATATGTTTATCTTTTCTTCTAGTACCTTTGTTAGTGATGTTTCACCTTTGAAGATGCCTTTAGCTTCAATGTCGTGGGAGGGTTTTTCCTATATTTTCTTTGATGTACTTTATGGATTCAAGTCTGATATTGAGATCTTTAATCCATTTTGATCTGATTTTCGTGCATGTATTAGACACAGGTCCAAATTCATTTTTTTCCATGTCGCTGCCCAGTTTTAATTACTACTGCCTTGTAGTACAGTTTGAAGTTGGGTAAGGTGATGCCTCCCATCTTCTTTTTTCCGAGGATTGCTTTAGCTATCCTTGGGGGGTTTATCGTTCCATACAAATTTCAGGATTGTTTGGTCAATTTCTTTGAAGAATGTCATGGGTATCCTCATAGGGACTGCATTGAATCTGTATAGAGCTCTAGGGAGTATTACCATTTTGACAATGTTGATTCTCCCCATCCATGAGCAAGGAATATGTTTCCATTTCCTTGTGTTCTATTTATCTCTTGGAGCAGTGTCTTGTAGTTTTCTTTGTACAGGTCCTTTACACACTTGGTTAAATTGATTCCTAGGTATTTGATTTTCTGTGGCACAATTATGAATGGAATTGTTTCCTTAATATCCCTTTCTTCTCTTTCGTTATTTGTATATAGGAAAGCCACTGACTTTTGGTGTTGATTTTGCATCCTGCCACTCTACTATATGCATCTATTGTTTCTAGGAGTTTTTGGTAATAATGCTATTTTATCAGTGTGATATGTTATAGGTCCTGATTTTGATCATTGTATTTTGTCCTTCTCAATAGAGGTTATAAGCTGAAGTAGTGATGGGTGAAAATATTAAGGTTATCATATTTATTATTCTCAAAAAGTTCAGCAAGATATAAACACAATAAGTTAAATAATAATTGTGGAGAAATAAAGAGGGAAATCAAACACAGCAAGCTGTTAAAAATTGGTGAATCTGGGACTAGAGAGATTGTACAGTGGTTAGGGCATTTGTCTTGCATACAGCCAACCTGGGCATTGATTTCTGGCATCCCTTGAGCACCATCAGGAATAATTCCTAAGCACAGTACCAGAAGTAATTAATGCATGAGCATCTTCAGGTTTGGCTCAAAGACAAAAATGGTGAATCTATGTAAAGGGGATATGGACTTCTCTGTACTGTTTTCACAACTTTTATTACACTTGAAATGCCTCAAAATAAGAAAATGGGGAGGAATCATAATTTTATTATTAAAAGATCCTCCTGTTATTTTTTTTGCTAAGATCTAGCCAGATTCCCAGCTTCCTTCTGCCACAAGAAAATATCAAGTGCTATAAGCCACTAACCTCCTTTATGGGTGTCGTTCTAAAATCTGAACACCTAGCTCATCTGGCTATACATATTTTGCTGTTGCGTTGTTGTAGTTTTAACTCATGGATGATCGTTGCATTGTTCTCACACTATACCTGGCTAGACTTTCTTCGTGGCTTTGGGAAACATACTATCCTTTGGAAACTGTTTGCTCTGCCCCTGCTAGCTGGTAAAGTGAGATTTTCATTGTTCTGGGATAAGAGTGCTACTGAATGTGTTTCTTCTCCTGTGCCAACATTTGTTCATGCTGTATTTTCTTCCGGCTTGCTCCGTAGAGATCAGGGGCAACCCCACCTGCTGATCAAGTACCACAATGGGTTCTTCGTGGACGGGAAGTTCCTGTGCTGTCAGCAGAGTTGCAAAGCGGCTCCAGGATGTACTCTCTGGGAAGCATGTAATGTGACCCCTCTGTTGGGCTGGCCCCTGGGTGTACTATGCTCCATTAGGCAAATCTACTAGAAGCCAGAAAAACTTGCCAATTCAGGAAGACAAGACATGCCAGCTTGGTTGGCATCTTAAAAATCCTGCCTTGTAGACACTATCTGGCAAAAGAAACTTAATTCCTGGGCCAATTGAGTGGTGTTCAGTAAAATAATAGCTATATTAACATCTGTCATTCTTTCTTTCCATGAGGAACATATATGTATATATAATCAGAATTATAAATCCATCAGAGAACAATTTATTCTCTGAATTGACAGGGATGGCCCTGACCTCCCTGGAAAGGAGCAAATCAAAGCCAGAGAGATCATTGCCGTGGGATTATTGTGCTTGGCGCTGTATGAATGGCACCAATCCTGTGTCCTGGGTGCTGCAGGCTCTTTGCCAGTCTGAAGGACACTATAGAATGTAGACATATTACAGCTCATGCTCTGTATTCTAGAAAGAACCATCCCCTGTCTAGAGTACATGACCTAGCGAGTTAACCATAGACACCTTGATAGTTGGGCACTTATATGACTGATGGCCTGATAGGATTATTAAAAACCTAGTTATCATGATCAGAAAATTTTCAGTGTAGTCAGTAAATCATGGACAAGTCCCAACCACTTCTAAGATCCCTCATGGTTGCATATGCATAGCCTGGACATCCATTTACATGTGAAGATGGAAGGAGAAGTCAGCAATCATCAGGAGAATATAAAAAGAAAGCATATAGTACGTTTGTTTCCTTATTCCTCTGCTATGTACAACTAGCCTGTATAAAGCAATAAAAGAGGAACTGATTGTGGATTGTGAATCTAAGTGCTATTAGAATTATCCAATAAGATTATGTATGGTTCATAAACTCAAGATAGAAATGAAGCATAACTTGGTTTTACTTTTCAGATTCTGAGCTGCATGTTGCAACCAATGAAGAGAAATGCAGAACTCCCACCTTTCCAGATAAGGTGGTAAGTCAATTGTTGCAGTTCACTACTGCCCAGAGCCTTTGCATTTTGCCTGGAGTTACCTCCTGCAGGCCACTTTGTAGATATAGGGGCAAGAAAACAGTTTGAATCTGTGACTTTATGTGGCAGAATATCTTACCATGTATTCTATGTTAGGGTATAAATATTTTCTCTCATGCTACCACAATCTTAGTGGAACTAGATAGATCTTACCAGTATATTTAATCTGACCACATTGCATCTCTAAATAATTAGACCAGAGAGAATGCTCTTTGCCTCCAAGCAAGCAAGCATGGCTCTCTAAGTCTAAAGGCTAATATACAAAACAACTATGAAGTAAGGACAAGAATCTTGTGAAGGCTTGGAGAAATATATACCTGACTGTAGAATGTCTACTGGTACAGACACATGCCTTTGTATTCTGAGATACAGTTCATCTCAGATGTGTTGCCCCATATCTACAAAGTGGCCTGCTGAGGTAACTCCAGGCAAGGCCCAGAGGCTCTGGACAATAGTGTACTGCAACATTCAATGATAAAGTTTTTCATTTATGCTACACTAAATAATACAGATTTCCCATATTTAACACTAGAAAATGTGAGGTGCAGTCAGTCTTCTCAGCAGAGAGAAAAATATGAACTAACACTAGTAAAGAGCTAGGGACAGTGTTGAATAATAAATTCAAATATAGACCATTTCCTGGTTTTTGCATTCATGACCAATTTAATCAGTAAGCATATAATTAGCCACTAAACTGTGTACATGTTGGAAGTCCTCTGGACAACATCACACATAACAGGATACTGTTGGGACCACCTACACAGCCAAGTCTTTCTCATGTTGGTAACCTGGTGGTGGACTGGGACTCCATAGGGCAGAAGCATAAAACAAAGTAATTTGGGGGGCCACAGAGATGGTACAATGGGTAGGACTTTTGCCTCACACATGGTCAACCGAGGTTCCATTCCTGGTATTTGATTCCCCCAGACTCCAAGACTAATTCCTAAGTACAGAGTCAGGAATAAGCCCTGAGCATTGCCAGTTATGGCCCTCACAACAAAATAAAAATAAAAACAACAACAACATAGTCCCATCTCTCCACTAGCCCTTTGAACCACCTCAAGGGCTTCCCTTTTATGTCTTTGGAAGTGTTCCAGTCACTCAGATGACAAAACAGTCCCCGTTACCAGGACTCACTGAGAGCAATCCTGTCCCATGTAGTGTTACACACACAACCCCCTCACACAGTCCAGATCTGCATTGGTGGCAGGGGGCATGGAAAAGCTTGAAAGATTTGAAGAGCTGTAGGCCCAGGAAGAGTGGGCTGCTGAGGGAAGGGCCAGTCTATTTGTGGATGGTCCCACACTGGTTGTGAGGCTTCTTGGCGAGACTGTTTTTTCAGTGCTGATCCTTCACCTGACGGAAGACGCGTTTGCCTGCGGTGTGCTCCACTCTCGTTTTCTGACAGAGGATTTGACCCTTGCTGATTTGACCCCA
>JAJIBD010019434.1:0-13125 GCA_021461705.1 Cryptotis parvus | reverse complement strand
CAAGGTTAAATAGTTTTGTTCACATGGTTGGGTTTCCTTAGTTGTGGAAAACTAAGACAGCTACAGATGCTACAGATTATGTTATTAGTTTCTCATTTTTTCCACTTGGCGATTAAAAAATGATTCCCTACACAAGCACAAAATTTTCTGTTTATCTAAAATGCAATTTTAGCCAGTGTCCCAGATTTGTAAGGCTCAGCATCTTCATGGAAAATGGATGTTTTTTAAACTCGGTTCAAAGAGAAATCGCCGTTCTTCTTAATCTGTATAGATTGGTGCTCCGCTGTAATTGTTTGGGCTTGGGAAGAAAGGCCTGGACAGTGTATCCTTTGTCGTTCTGTTCAGCAGCCCTTTGATTTCTTTATTGCAGGAGGGGAAACCAGAAAACGGTATTGCAGTGAGCCTCGTAGGTCTGTCTGATCTCCTGGCTACTGTTTGCCTGCAGGAACTCTTAGCAGTTCTGTTTGTTTTTGTTTTGAGGGCGTGGCCTTAGCCTCTTGTCTTTTATTTACTTTTGCCTCCCTCAGAGCTTTGGTAATTGAGTACATAAAGCTCTAGGGGTGACTGCTCTTGGACTTCTCCCAAAGAATGTAGGTGCCAAGTGTCTTCAGAGTCATTGTTTGAGGTTGGAAGGTGGGTTTGAAATCTTAATCGCTGGCAGGAAAGATTAGGCCTGTACTGAAATCATTTCTAAATTTGTAGTTTAGAAAGTAGATTTATGGAGCACTGGAAAACTGTATTGTGTGTACAGGGTAAAGGAGTCAAAGGCTCATTTTGGATAGAGGAAGCTTAAACTATTCTTCTGGGACTGAAGTGTGGTATCTTTTTTTTTTTTTTTTTTTGGGTCACACCCGCGATCCTCAGGGGTTACTCCTGGCTCTGCACTCAGGAATTACTCCTGGCGGTGCTCGGGAACCAGATGGGATGCCGGGGATCGAACCCGGCCGCCACAGGCCGGCCGCGTGCAAGGCAAGCGCCCTACCTGCTGGGCTGTCGCCCGGCCCCTGAAGTGTGGTGTCCTATAACAAACTCTGGTTAGGGAGTCTGGTGCGACAGCACAGCGGGCAGGGCCTTTGTCCTTTTTTTTTTTCTTTTTGGGTCACATCTGGCAATGCTCAGGGGTTACTCCTGGCTCCTGACTCTGCACTCAGAAATTATTCCTGGCGGTGCTCAGGGGCCCATATGGGATGCTGGGGGTCGAACCCGGTTTGGCCGAGTGCAAGGCAAACACCCTACCCACTGGATTATCGCTCTGGCCCAGGGCGTTTGTCTTACATGCTGCTGACCTGGGTTCGATTTCCAGTATCCTATTTGGTTCCCCAAGCACTGCCAGGAGTAATTCCTGATTGCAAAGACTGGAGTAACCCTTGAGCATTGCAGGGTGTGACTCAAGAAAAAAAAAAAAAAAAAAAAGGAACTCTGAGTCTGGTTATTGGGGGGACAGGGGAGAAAAACAGAGCCGTATCTCCTGTTGCATTGGAGGATTGGAGTAGAGGTTTGGGTCTTTTTGATATCAACCCACATAAGTAACTTCCTTTGGCCTGTATGATTGATTCCTTGTTAGTCTGTGAAGTGGGAAAAAAATAGCTCCTCAGGATTTGGACATCTTCCACTTGTATCACTTGTCTTCCCATTGTTCATGGATTTGCTTGAGCAGGCACCAGTAACATCTCCATACATCCTGTCAAGTGCTAGTAGTGTAGCCCAAGGGCATCTGCTCGCTCCAGGAACGTGAAGAGCCTCAGACCATTCCTTCAGGTCATGGGAATGAGGTGTATAATTGTTACTGAGTTTTGGCATGCAAATACAAACGGGTAGCTTGCCAGGCTCTGCCTGCGGGCAGGATACTCTTGTAGTAGCTTCTCATCTCGTGCACATATTGATGAACTGCGTGGTCACGCATCTGGGGAAAAGATCACCTTTTCTGCTAGGTGGAGCCTTGGAGTCCGCATGTTGAAAATGGCGGCCCTCATAGATGGGGGTTCCTCTGGCTTCTTACGAGGCTCTGCCGGTAGCAGCTCTACCCCGTATCTCTAGGACCCGAAAGATGGTTTTTCGTTGTACTATTCCTTGGTGATAGCAATGGTTCTTGCCTTTGTGCCTGGTCTGTGTGGGGGGGCCAGGCGCAGGGGAGGGAGCCTCTTCACCGGAACGTTGTTAGTGTGGCCTTGAAAATGCTCTGGCCTGTTGAGCCTGTTTGGGGACTCTGCTCCTTTTCGTGTTTTGCCTCTGATGTTGTGTCTTTTTTCTCTTCTGTCCCCAGCCTCTGATTATGGCATGAAGCTGCCGATCCTGGCGTTCCAACCCTGAGGATCAGATCCTCTATCAAACAGAGCGGTACAATGAGGAGACCTTCGGCTACGAAGTGCCCATCAAGGAGGAGGCGACTACGTGCTGGTGTTGAAATTTGCCGAGGTCTACTTTGCACAGTCCCAGCAAAGGTGAGCTGCCGGTGGGCAGTGTTCTCTTGGCGAGGCCTCCGCGAGGGCCTGGTGCAGGAACCCTCCCAGGGGAGGCGGATGAGCTTGGAGGGAAAACTGGCTTCCTCTGCCGCCAGAAGCAGCTTGGCCGCGTGCTCTGTGGGTGGTGGTGACGTGGTGCACTGTCGGTTTCTTTGTGACAGATCAGTCCTAATAAGACCCTCCTGCTTATCCCTTGGTTGTCCACGGGTTTGAGTTTCGTGTGGGGTAGAGGAGTGTAGTTTGGTGGTTTTACGCATCAGTTGCAGCTCCCAGCAGTGCTTGAAGAACCATGCGATGCTGGGGGGTGGGACCTCAGGCTGCCGATCTCGGGCCTCTGGCCCTGGAGCACCTTATTTTAGCCTTATTCTTTGCCCGTCCCTGCTGTGAATGCCCTTCGTCCCTCGTTGAGCTTTCTGTTTAGCTTCTGTTTCCTAAGCAGAAAGTTGGGCCTCCTTGACAGGAGGACCTTGATCCAGTACACGTAAAGTTGGAGATATTCTAGCTATCTTGGAGAATACCCTGCCCTGGAATTTTTTTTTTGGGGGGGTCACACCCGGCGACAATCGGGTTACTCCTGGCTCTTTGCTCAGGAATTACTCCTGGCAGTGCTTGGAGGACCATATGGGATGCCGGGGATCGAACCTGGGGTGGCCGCACACAAGGCAAACACCCTCCCGCTGTGCTATCGCTCTGGCCCCTGGAATTTTTTTTTTTTTTTTTTTTTTTTTTTGCTTTTTTGGGTCACACCCGGCAATGCTCAGGGGTTTCTCCTGGCTCTGCACTCAGGAATCACTCCTGACGGTGCTCGGGAACCATATGGGATGCCGGGGATCGAACCTGGGCCGGCATGGGCCGACCGCGTGCAAGGCAAACGCCCTACCACTGGGCTATCGGCTCCGGCCCCATAATTATTAATAATTTTTATACAGTTGTTTGCCCTGGAGTTTTTAAAGTTTGTCTTTGAACAAGCCCAGGGTGTGAAACGGATAATTTTGACATTGTCTCCTGTTGTGATCTTGGAAGGTATTTGATGTGCGATTAAATGGCCACGTGGTGGTGAAGGACTTGGACATCTTTGACCGTGTTGGGCACAGCACAGCTCATGATGAAATCATCCCCATGAGCATCCGGAAGGGGAAACTGAGCGTCCAGGGAGAAGTGTCCACCTTCACAGGGAAACTCTACATTGAGTTTGTCAAGGTAATGCTCCTCCTCTGCCCTCAGTGCGTCAGGGGAGTGTTGCTGCAGCCGGAGTTGACCGCGTTTTCATTTCCTAGGGTTACTACGACAATCCCAAAGTCTGTGCACTCTACATCATAGCCGGAACAGTGGATGGTAAGTTGTGCTTTTTTCTTGGTTTTATGTTTTGGGGTGCCAGAGATTGAACCCGGGGCCTCACACATGCACACATGTGCTGCTGTGCTGGCTCAGTACTGTGCTCACATTCCTGGCTACGCTGGCGTTTAGGCCGCACCTGCCGGTGTTCAGGAGCTGCTTCCAGCTCAGTGCTCCAGGGTCGCTCTTCCTGCAGTGCTTTGGGACCACCTGGTGCTGGGATTAAACCTGGGTCTCTCATATCTGCGCGCAGTGCTGCTGAGCTTGTCTCTCTGGCCCTGATCTTGTTCACTGTGCTTAAGGATATAGCAGAAGATATTCTGAGGATAATTTAGCTGATTGAAAACATGTAAAAAGTGGGGCGGAGCGATAGCCCAGCGGGTAGGGCATTTGCCTTGCGTGGCCGGCCTATGCTGACCTGGGTTCGATCCCGGCATCCCATATGGTCCCCCGAGCACCGCCAGGAGTGATTCCTGAGTGCAGAGCCAGGAGAAACCTCTGAGCATCGCGGGTGTGACCCAAAAAGCAAAAAATAAATAAATAAATAAAAACACGTAAAAGTGCAATCGTGGGGCCTTCAGAGTCACGTGGATGGTGGTGGAACATACCTTGGTCCTTTGTCATTAGTTTCTTTTTGATGAGAGGGTCCTTCCAGGCATTTTCGGGAGTCGTGGGCGACACTTCCAGTGATACACTTTCGGCTGTGTGAGCCAGACAGTTCGCTGCTCAATGAGCTTGCCACCCCTTCAAGCTGTTTCTGCCCTGGGGGGTTTTAAAGCGTTTTAACTGGAGGGCTGGAGCAATAGCACAGCGAGTAGGGCATTTGCCTTGCACATGACTGACCTGGGTTGGATCCCCAGCATCCCATATGGTCCCCCCAAGCACCACCAGGTGTTAATTCCTGAGTGCAGAGCCAAGAGTAGCCCGAGCGTTGCCGGGTATGTCCCAGAAGGCAAAAGGGGGGACTTTTTAACTGGAATTTCTTCCCCTCCTTTGTTGGTGTAATAGTCCAAAGATCCCCCACACTTGATTATGATACGTTGGAGATTGCTCTTGTGTCATCAGGCATCAGAGGGCATTGTTAGTGATGACACACAGCAGTGTGGGCCAGAGCTGGGGTATGTGCCCTCCGGGACCAAGGCTCCACCTCCGAGCTCCAGCCCTCAGCCTCCAAGCCATAAACTTTGAAGTGACTTTGTATTCAGCTCTTTTTTTGCGGGGGGGTGGGATCACACCTGGGGATGCTCAGGGGTTACTCCTGCCTCTGCACTCAGGAATTAACTCCTGGCGGTGCTCATGGGACTATATGGGATGCCGGAGGTTGAACCCCGGTCGGCTGTGTGCAAGGCACCCTGCCTCCTGTAGCGCCTCTAACACTTGTTTCTCTTTTGTTGCTGTTTATTTTGTTTTTTGACATTTATTTCCAGGGAACAACGAGGAAAAAAGGGCCAAAAGAAAGTTGTGTGTGTTTAAAGGTTTTGGTTTGTATTACTGGACCATAGTGCCCAAAAGTTTGCTTATTAATATCTCCTAGTCCTTGGAATCAGCATTAGGGTAATGTCTTTCTCAGGATGTAGGTTATTCTGACTGCCAGTGTTCCAAGCTGATTTTGCTGAGAAAACTGTTTCAGACGTTTTTCTCCCCTCACCCCATCTCTGTAGAGGACGTTTCTCAGCTCATCTTGAGGCATTGACAGCCTCATCATACTATATTATGACATCTGGGAGCAGCTGTCTCACCAGCAAACAGATACATAGATCAAATCCCTAAGAAGGAGGCAAGAGTGAATGCCAAGAACTCGGAACTCTGTGAATCAGCTCTTCAGTGCTGTGTGACTCAGACAGAAAATGGGATTGTGGTGGTGGGGAGGAGGTATTTGAAAAGGTTAAGATTCCAGTGTTGGCCATCGCCTGTATTCAGTATGGTCTAACCATTCAGTATGGTTCTACAGTGGAACAAGAAGTAGGGCTAGGAAACCTCGTATTCACTGGGCTTTTACTAAAGTTCGGTTCAAAGACTGGTTTTTGCAGCATTCTGTGATTCTCCAGGGCCGTTTCTACCACCACTCTGTTGATCCCGGTCAGGTCATAGCATCTCTGTATTGTATTTACTTACTGTTTCTCAGGATCGTATTCTAAATGCTGTGGGCCTTGCTTAAAAGGTGTCCTCTCTTTTGGTCAGATGTACCAAAGCTGCAGCCTCATCCTGGATTAGAGAAGAAAGAAGAAGAGGAAGAAGAAGAAGAATATGATGAAGGGTCGAACCTTAAAAGACAGACCAATAAGAACCGTGTGCAGTCAGGCCCTCGCACACCCAACCCCTATGCCTCGGACAACAGCAGCCTCATGTTTCCTATCCTGGTGGCCTTTGGAGTCTTCATTCCAACCCTCTTCTGCCTCTGCCGGTTGTGAGAAGAGCTTACCATCCCAAACAGGGCGGAGGGTGTGGGAGAGAAGCCGAACACGTGGAGATTGGTTTCTTGTTTTTCACAATGATTTACAAAGCAGACAAACAGAAACACACACACACACACACACACACACACACACACACACACACACACACACACACACACACACACACACACACACACACACACGCAGAGGCAGAGTAGAGAGTAACCGTCCTCTCCCGCCTGGTCCCAGACCTGCATCAGTCCTAATGCTCTCTGACTTGCTCCCAGCCGTCTCTTCTCCAGGGTACGTGGGGTGAACTGGATCGTCCCTGTTCAAGGATTATCCTCTGGGTACCTAGTGGAAAGGACTTTAAACTCAGAGCAGACACGGTTCCATTTGTTCAGGTTAGACATTAACAGCAGGAAAACGTCATCTTATTACCTAGAGGACCACTGCTGGGAATTGGATATGTTCTGATGTTTCGTTCAGATAAATTTTCCTATGTCCTGGGGTTGAGTGAGTGTGTGTGTACAAATATGATTTGTATAATAAAGGCAAAAACGGAAGGGGGGCTAGAAAAGGAAAGGAAATGCTTCTTCCCGGAAGCCTGTCTGGTTTTTGTCCGGTGTTGGTTCCATCTCAAGTGTTGGAGCTTTGTCGTTGCTTGTCCCCCTGACGTGTGGCAGTTAGAGGACTGTCTGGTATCCAAGACGATTAGCTTATGTCAGATCTTCAGGTTGCGTCTGACTTGTCACCACGACAAATCATTTTGATTTCAGTGCCTGTTGGGGACTTGATTTCCTCTCATTTAATCCGACTCATTTGAAATCTCTCCTCTCTCGTCATTCTTCTAAGTTATTGCCAAGAAGGGAAGGAGACCACGGGGATTTTGTGGTTCCTCTGCTTGAATGTCTTATCGCCGACCACCTCACGTTGTTGGTACTCCCCTCCCTGGATCTCTGAGCCAGCCGCCAGGATACGCCCCGGCAGTTCTCAGATACTGGCCCCTTTGTAGGGTCTTTCTGCCAGGGGACAGAGATGCTTTCCAGCCTGCTCGCAGCAGCACACGCGACCTTAACAGTCTCTTCTGGTCTTTGGATTAGGAAAGGCTTAAGTTAGCTTAATGTAAGAGCAACCTCTGAGACTTGAGCCCTTCTAAGTGAGTGACCACTGTTTAGAGTTCATTTATTTCTGTGTCTGTCACAGTTCAGTTTTGCTTTTTGTCCAGAGCTGCCCAAAGGAACTAGACAGATATTCCCCCCCGCCCCCTCTGGCCACTCAGGTGATGCTGTTTACAGGTATTGATAGTCTTTCCCTCTGGCCTTTGGTTTTCCTACCGAAGGAGCAGTCAAGTGCTTGGGCTGATAGGACTGAAAGATTCCCAGCCAGCCAGAGGCCTGGCAGCTCTGAAGCCAACCGCAGCATCTACGTGTCGACATTGAATTCCTTAGGAAAGTTTCTGCAGGAACTAAAGCTTCCCTGTCCCCACTCCTTTCTGGTCACTCATCCATGTTGGACAGCAGTGAGGGAGGCCTCAGACAAGCTATAAAGAATTATGGGTAGAAGACAGCTTGGACTTGTGCTGAACCGGGTGTAGACGCTTACGCCTGGGCCGTTTATTTTTCAAATCTTTCCAATTTTGAGTTTGTCGTTTTGGATGCAATTCTTAAGAGTTTATACCTTTGCTCTTTATGTAGGCCTTGGACCGATGTCCTGGGTTTTGACTTTTAATGAGTTATTTCAGACCAGCATTGGAGAGTTGCAGCCCTTTATTTTCGCTGTAACTTGGGTCTCAGTGCTTGAGTGTTGAGTTAGGCAGCTGAGCAGCTGCAGAGAACGCATCACAGAGCTCCCCACTCTAAAGAACGACTTCCTGTAGCCGAGGTCTTGGGGACCACCTTCTAAGGGCACTGGACATCTTCATCGGGCTTCTGCCAGTGACTTTGGCTCCCATCCCATCACGACCCCCAAAGCCCTCGGTCTCTGGCAGCAGTAGACGAGAAAGGAGGACAAACTGCCTCCGCATTGCCTTGTTCGTCTGCCGGGTCCCTGAGGGAGGGGCCGTCCTGCTGCCTCCCCTCAGCCTGTCCTTTTCAGTGGCTCAGAGCCTCAGGAGGAAACCTCGGCTCCTGGGCCGTCTCCCTAACGGTACTGTAAACCCAGCAGCCTCTGCCCTTTCCCGAACTCAGGGTGGGGGACTCTCCTCTTCCGTTGTGGCCGAGCCTCTTTCTCGAAGGCTCACAAAAGCGAAGGGGAAAGTCAAGAAATAGGAAGAAGTATGGTGGGAGCTGGAATCAGTCCTCTAGGAGCCAGACCCTCCCTGCTGGTCACTGCTGGCTTCTGATGCTATACACTTGAAAGTGGTTTTTGTTTTGTTTTGTTTTCCCCTCTTACAAGATGATATAGGTACAGGAAATATAGGTTTAAAGGGGCGGGATGGGGGCACTTTTTATTTTTGTATTGTGTGTGTGTGAGAAAAAGCGATCTTGTTTATCCTTTGCTTTTTGCACTGTTTGTTGCTCTCTCTGGTGTTTGAGCCAGTGCTAGGAGTGAGGCTCTTTCTGTTGCCGGAAGTCTGAGTGGGGTTGAAAAGGGGTGAGTGATGGCAGGAAGGGATGGGAAGGGGTGTTTCCTCTACGGGCTTCATGTGATCCACATTCTGCCCTAGGAATTTAGATCCCATGAGCCCAGCCAGCCAAATCCAAGATGGCCAAGATGGAAAACGCTTCTTGCCAGAGGTGTGGCCAGGCCAGTTTCTGGACAGACCTTGCAGAGGCGGCTGCTGCGGTGCGAGTCTGCAGACTCCCTGATCGGGAGAGCGAGGACCCAAACCTCCCCTTGTGGGCATCTCTTGTGCTGAGCGAAGCAGCGTGCCAGGACACGTGTTTCCCATGTAGACCTGGTTTTTCCTGAAAAGTGCTTGCTGTTGAAGAGAAGATGCTGCTCAGTGGACAGCCGGAGCTTTGGCGGCCGAAAGCCGGCTCTTGAGGCATCAGTGGTGTTAGGTCTCCAGGACAGCAGCAACCAGCAGGGGCAACTCTTGGTTTCCGTTTGTGATCTTGTTCTCGTGCTTCCACCGTTTCCCTAAGGGATAGTGACCTAAAAGTGGGGGCTTCCGCTCTGAAGAGTTGGGGGAAAGTTTGAGTTAGATTTACCTCTCCCCTCTCTCTGCTCGGGAGACGGTGTAACCCAGTTTTAGAATTGTGGTTTGACCTTGTTATCTCTCTGGAGAAGCTTCTGTTTTAAGGAATTTCTCTTCCTTCTTATCCTGCCTCTACTTTCTCCTGAAAAGGCGTGACCATGGCTTCTGGAATCTCGGTTGAACTTTAGAAACGGCAGCAGTATTTTCCCCTTCCTAGCACTTAGATTCCTTTTCCTAGAAATTGGCTCACCTTGGGCAGCCCAGGGGAAAGAGTCAGCAGGTTCGCGGAACCCTGGGGCCTGGGGAGGGACCCAGCCCGGTCAGCACAGTGCCTTTTCCTCTCCTGCTCTGAGCCAGGGTGGGGCGTTCCCAGTAGGTTCAGGTCTGAGCAGGGGGCTGACAGTCCCGCCCTGGGACTGCTTCTTACCCCTTTCCCTCCCCTTGGTTGGCCGGCTCTGTCTAATTCAAGTGTCTTCGGCCTCACGGAGCCTTCAGAGGCATCATGTAGTACTTCCTCCATGCCTCTCCAAGACCTCGGATCGGGTGAGCTTTCCAAATCAAGAAACTAGTAAATGCTCCTGGTTTAAAAGGGAGGGAGAGAGGGAGGGAGGGGGCATGCTTGAACTCCTGCTGTGACTGAGGAAGGGGTCTGGGGTAAGATGATTATGTACTGAAACGGAACCAGCAGCACCCAGCATCTCAGAAGAAATCTGCTTCTCTTATGGGAAGATATAATTAGGGATCAAAGAGCTCTAAGAAAATTGCAAAAGAAGCCTTAACGTTCAGGCTTCCGCGAGATCAGAGTAGTTTCTCTCTTTCAGTCCAAGACAGGACGGCTCTTGTATCAGACCTCTCCTGGGACAAGAGGGCTTGAGGTCCCTTATTTTGTTACAATACTAGAGTGGCACCGTGGGTCGACTGCCCGTGAGGGTGGGTTTTTATCTCGCGTGGGTGGCGGGCTGCTTATCGTCTTTGTCTTTTGGGTGCCAGTTCACTTTGATAAGAGATCACTTAGGGATTGGTTGGATTGGCAGGAAGAGAGCAGGATGGATCTCTTGGGTCAGGCTCCTCCCCCTCCCTCCCCCAGTACAAAGACAAGGGAGGCCAGGATTGCGCCGGCAGCCAGGGAAGCAGTCGTGCCTGCTGGAGTTGGCAGAGAGGGGCCTTGGCACCTTCGCATCCAGGCAGACTTGTGTGATGGGGGCACACAGCGCCGAAACGCAGAACTCTGTTCTCGCCTCTATTTTGGGCTTCGGTGCTTTGTGACAGTCTGAGGAAAAACAACAACAAACTGAAGTGTGCTTTCCGTCCTTTCAAAGGACAACTGTCGGCAAGGAGAGCTGCACTTGCCAGGTGGGAGGAGGGAATTGGCAGGGGGAGACGCTGTGTCAGAACCAGGAATGAGAGACGTTCCTGACGAGGAGTCTCCGCCCTGGTGTGTCAGGATCCAGGGAATGAGAAGAAATTGGACCCTGGACTAGGTCTCCTTGGATTTTCTTTCCACCCAGTTCTCCCATGCTCGGACCAGGTGACTGTTTAGAGCTCAAGGCAGCCCCCTCAATCATTGGCCTAACCTGACTTGTCAAGATACCAAGACCGCCCCTCCCGGATTGGGCCTGGCTGCTCCGTCGGCACCAGACACTGGAGAATAGTGTCAAGTGCTCACAGCTCCCCTCCAGACTCCCATCTCCCCTCCCTGCGGCACACGGGCTCCTTGTCTGTAGCACAGCACATACAGCAGCACAGCGAGGTGTCACCGAGGACCTTGGATCTGGCCGCCGGGAAAGCAGTAGGGACGGATAGAGCTGTCTTTCCTCTGGGCCCCGTTCCATCTGTCCCTACCCCTTCCACCACCCCACCCTACTCCCACCAAAAAGTTTTAAAAAATCAGGATGTTTTTCACTGTCCATTGCTTTGTGTTTTAATAAACAATTTGCAGTGACACTCTGTGTTGGGATGAGTTTGAGCTTGTTTGCAAAGCAGCCAAGGTGGGTAGCAAAGGAGCCCTTGGGGCTTGTTTTATTGAAGGGGTTCCCGTGTGAAAGCCAGGAGCGTCTATTCATGCAGCCTCATAGCTTGCTTTTCCTTCCCCTGGGATATTTGTTGGATGAAGTTCTGTAAAACCCCTGCCTGGCCCTTTCAGCCAGCAGATCATTCAAGGAAAAATAAACAGTTGTTTTGTTGTTTCCACTTTCACTGGACCCAGATCATGACAGTCTACTGCTAAGGCAAACAAGACCAGAACTGCCTCCTCTTTCTGCGCCCTCAGCCTCTGAGAGCCTGTGACTTTTTTGTTTTCTTTTCCTCTGAGTGTATTTTTTTTTTTTCTGCTTTTTTGGATCACACCCGGCAATGCTCAGGGGTTACTCCTGGCTTTTTGCTCAGGAATTACTCCTGGTGGTGCTCGGGGGGACCATATGGGATGCTGGGGATCGAACCTAGGGTGTGCAAGGCAAACACCCTACCCACTGTGCTATCGCTCTGGCCCCATATGTTTTGATCCAAGTATATGTTGGGCCTTGTACTTGGACTTGGCAGAAAGAAAGAAAAAGAAATTATTCACTATAGGGCCTGGAACAATACTATAGAGTATGTAGAGATGCAGGTAAGGCACTTGCCTTGCTCATAACCAACCTGGATTTTGTCCCTGGCATACCATATGGTTCCCTAAGCCCCACTAGGAGTGATCCCTGAGCACAGAGCCAGGAATAAACCCTGAGGACTGTTGAGTGGCTCCAAAACAATACCCTAAAGTTTTCCTATAGGGGCGGAGCGATAGGCCAGCGGGTAGGGCATTTGCCTTGCGCGCCAGCCTCTGCCGGCCCGGGTTCGATCCCCGGCATCCCATATGGTCCCCTGAGCATCGCCAGGAGTAATTCCTGAGTGCAGAACCAGAAGTAACCCCTGAGCATCGCCGGGTGTGACCCAAAAAAGCAAAAAAAAAATAAAAAGTTTTCCCTATAGGGCCAGAGCGATAGTCCAGCGGGTAGGGCGTTTGCCTTGCATGCGGCCGACCTGGATTCAATCCCGGCACCCCATATGGTCCCCTGAGCACCGCCAGGAGTAATTTCTGAGTGCAGAGCCAGGAGTAACCCCTGAGCATTGCCGGGTGTGACCCAGAAAGAAAAAAAGTTTCCCCCTATAGTTTACAAATCTCATGTTTTATGGCTGAGTGACAAGAAACTGAAAATAACGAGTAATTTATACAAGACTAGTCAGCAGGTCGTTGACTGATGAATCAGACTCCCTTCCACCTGCCTGCAAAGTCCATGTGTGTTCTGAGCCTGTAAGAATAATGATTAGGGGCTGGGTGATAGTACAATGGTAGGGCATTTGCCTAGCATGCGGCCAACCCAGGTTCTATCCCTAGCATCCTATAGGGTCCCCTGAGCTCCACCAGGAGTAATTCCTGAGTGCAGAGCTAGGAGGTAACCCCTGAGCATCTCCGCGTGTGACCCAAAAAGCAAAATAAATCAAGGCCAGAGATTGTCCAGCGGGCAATGTACTTGCCTTGCACAGCCACCAGGTTTGGTCCCTGCATACAATCCTCTGAGCCTGGCAGGAGTGATCCCTAAGTGCACAGCCAGAAGTAAGCCCTTAGCATAGCTGGGTGTGGCCCCCAAACCAAAAAGAATGGTAATTATAGATATCCTTTATTGAGCCTTTGAAATGGTCCAGGCATGATGCCAAGTACCTTAGCAGATGTTATCTCTTTAATCTTCAAGCAACCTGTTGGGGTTAGAGATGACTTGCTTTAGGCCTTGCGAGCAAAAGCAGAGGAAGAAAGTTT
>JAJIBD010019427.1:0-14533 GCA_021461705.1 Cryptotis parvus | reverse complement strand
CCAATTCTCAGTCCCATGTCTTCAAGGCAGCTGCTTTGACCATTGAGGTGACCCTGGGCCCAAAAATGAGAATGCATTAAGTCTTTGGACATGCCATCTATAACTGATTTGCAGAACTTGGCAACTTTATCTTAAAATAAATTTCCTGTATATTTGCCTAAAATTGTCCAATTTGTAGGTTTTTGTCTTTGTTTTGTGTGTTTTTGTTTTGGGGCCATACCTGGCAGTGCTCAAGGCTTACTCCTGGCTCTGCACTCAGGTGGGACTTGGGGTTATATGGGGCGTCAAGGCTCAAACCTGGGTTGGCTGTGAGCAAAACAAAGGCCCTACCTGCTGTTCTATTTCTCCCACCTCAAATTGCAAAGGTTTTTTTTTTTCTTCTTCTTTAATCACACCTGGCAATGCTCAGGGGTTTCTCCTGGCTTTGCACTCAGGAAATAATCCTGGTGGTGCTCAGGATATCATGTGTGATGCCAAGGGTCAAACCTGGATCAGCTGCATGCAAGGCAAAAGCCCTACCCGCTGTGCTGTCGCTCTGCTCACCCCCCCACCCCCATTGCAAAGTTTTAAGGCACAATCCCCAGTGCTGCCTTCCTTTTGGGTGGAGGGTTTTGGGGGAGGGTTCCCAGGTTGGATGTTGTGCTCAAAGAACCGAGAAAGAATTCTCAAAGAATGCTGAAAGAAGTCTCCTTGAAAGTCATGATTCCCAGACATAGTTTATTACAGGGAAAGGATAGAGATCAGTCAAAAAGAAGAGGCACACAGGGGTAGAGCTTAGGAGGGTTCCAAGCTCCAAACTTCTTTGTCCTGCCCCCGTGCCCCTGCCTCACCTGTCTTGGAGGAGGGATCCATCATCCTCCCGTTATTGATGTACGGCCCCATGCACGAACAGCAGCAATCCGAGAAGCCCATCTGAGCTTTGTCAGGGAGGAGTGGGGGGGCCTCCCTGGCTGGTGCTCAGGGATTGCTCCTGATTCTCTGCTCAGGGGTCACTGCTGGAGGTGCTTAGAGGCACTATATGGGTACTGGGGCACCGAGTAGGACTGGCCACATGCAGGAGAAGCGCCTGACTTGCAGTAGGACCTCTCTGTCTCACATCGGAAGTTTTCCTGGGGCTTCATTATGAAGTCCTGGTTGATGGCTTGATGGCCCACCTGGCTGCCCTTAGTTGTGATATGGACTGAGAGCCCAAAGTGCCCAGAGTCCCATGGCTGGTCTTTCTGGCACAGCCAGGTCCCTCCCTAAGACTAGCATGGGTGGTGAGTCTTTGCCCTAAACATAGCCATACTCACCAGCAGTGACAGAGGCTATTGCCCAAAGGCAGAAGGTCAAACGCGATGTTTGGACATAGCCAAGTTCTTTACTCGGCATCATATCTCTACTATGTTCCCTGTCAATGGAGATGGAAGAGGTAAGGCTGACCACCACCACAAATTGTTTACTAAAACCCCAGGCAGGTTCTCCAGGCCATGGGCCAGAGTCCCAGTTCCGTTTTCCCTCCAGACTTTCCCAGAGGAAGGTCAAGGAGGGGATTCTGGGGAGTAGCAGGATGTTTCTGAGGCCCACACTCCAGCCAGATATCTCCCAGCATGATGCTCTGGTCTTAAGAGGGAAGTGGTGGACTGTCGGGGAGTTCCTGATGTGTGTGGAAGGGGGGTCCTGCCTCGGCAGCTGTGCTAGTCAGCTGGACAGATTGGTGCTTGCCTTAGGACTTGTGCTGGAAGCACAGAAGCAAAGTGACAGAATCGAGAGCAAGAGAGGCTTTTGATTTTCCTCTGAATCTGGAAGCACCTGCCAGGGAGGTGTCTGCGGAGTTTATCTTATTTTTATTGATTGATTGATTTGGGGGGACACCTGGCTATGCTCAGCGCTTACTCCTGGCTGTATTTGGTGCAGGGGGATCCAACCCAGGCTTAATTGCATGCAAAGCAAAAGCCTACCCAGTTGTACTATCTCTAAAGGAGTTTATCCCAGGGTGTGTTTTTGGGCTAGACCCCCCAAGGCAGTGCAAGCCACCCCGCCCCCATCCCAGACTCCTCTCTGTGTCTGAGCAAACCTATCTTGCCAAATGCAGTGACCTCCGTGTCTTACATTCTAAGCACTTCTGTGGAGGTGGGGGATGGAGGGAGCAGAAGCTTCACTGAGTGCCCTGTGTGTTCACAGAGACCTGGGTAGGAACAAAGCCCGACAGCAATCAGAAGCCCGAGTAATTTTCCATAACCTGTGCTCGTTAATGTCCTGATTGGGGTTAATGGATTCAGGGGAGGCGGTGTGAACACTCACCAAGTGAAGTGAAGGAGGAATCATCAGAATTTGGCAACAGCTCCGGTGGGCGTGAAAGGAAGGGATGATTTGTTGACAACCCCAAGATGATAAGTCTCTCCGGAGACACGGAGAAGTGGGGCAGAGAGAATGGGATTTGTCTCCTCTGACAGATCTGAGGCACTGCGGGACATCTAAGTGGAACAACCTGGAGTGCAGGACCAGGGGCAGGAACACCTGTGTTAGCACACTGCACTCACTTCGGGCCACAGCTGGGGCTGGGGGCCCTCTGGGAGCGCCCCTGTTGCCGGCAGGCTGAATTGGCCGGAGGGAGGGGGCTGGGCAGCCTGGCGTGGGGTGCAGGCACTATGGAGGCTCTGGTGTATTTGGCCAGTGGCTCTGCAAACAAACCTGTTACTGACCCCCCGACTGCGGTGTGGGGCCCCTCAGGAGCACCAGCTGGCCATTACCGCAGTGCTCAGAGGGCCTCCAGGTCCCTCAAAGTTGTTGTGGGCTATTTATCATTGACACCTTCAATTAGGTGGCAGCAGGTGTCTTACGGAAGGTGGGAATTTTTCTAACATGTGCAAAGGTACTGTATGAGCTAGCCAGGGTTCTGGGGCACCTGCTAGACATTATTTTTCTTTACATAAGTCATGGTTAAGAGAGGAGAGAAAGTCCAGCTGGTAGAATATTTGTCCTGCATGCAGCTGACCTACATTTGATCTATGTCACCCCTGTCAGGGCCCGGGGGGGCACACTGCTCCCCTGTTAGGAGTGATCACACCCAGCCTGGTGGTCCTTATATAGTGGCGCTCCCCTGCTTGGACTCCTTTAGTCCTGGTGCTCGCACACTTTCTGGCTGTTGTACTTATGAGGAGGTCACAGGGGTGGGGGTGCTCACACTTCCTGGCCATGGTGCTTGCACGCCTGGCATGTTGTTTCCCCCTTTACTTGAGTGTGTGCACTGGCTGTGGTGTGGCTGGTAGCCACCAGCCCCAGAGATCACAGGCTGCAGAACCTACAGGGTCTCTCTCAGCTCGGGAGTATGGGGGCATTGACTTAACCTTAAGAGGCAGGGGGACTGGGGAGGTAGTGCAGTGGGTAGGGCGTTTGCTTGCACTTGGCCAAATGGAGTTTGATCCCCGGCACTCCATGTGGTTCCCTGAGCACTGTCAGGAGTAATTCCTGAGTGCAGAACCAGGAGTAATCCATGAGCATTGCTAGATGTGATCCAAAAAGTCCCGCCCCCAAAAAAAAGAGTTAGCAGGGAGGCCTCTACGTGATCCTCGGACCCCACTCCCTGTTCATCTTCCTTTGTTGCTCTCACCCCTTTAGTCTTGGGGGTTCTGGGCCAACTGTGGTCATAGCAGGATTGGCAACAGATGGATGAGGTTGCAGGTGAGCTATGGCACTCATGTAACCAGACCTAGAGGATGTGTTGGTTCTGTCTGATCCAGATATGTAACCTGTCAACATGGGTCTTGCACGGAAATGCCATTTTAGCTGTATGACAGTCTGTCGGCAAACTGAGATTATTTGTCATTATTCATCATAAGTCGTCTGGTGTTTAAAGTCTCATGTATGACTGAAACATTCCCTTTCTTCTTTTTAACTTACCTCTTGTCAGAGAAGTGCTTTTTTCTTATTATTATGCTTTTGCAAATGAAAATAAAAGTTTTATTAAAAAATTCTTTCCAGTTGGAGTTTTGACCCTTAGCTAGACTTAGAAGACCCTGGGGAGATTGATCAAATTGAAATTTCTGTGTTGAGAATCACAACAATTTGAGTCTTTGTTTGATGGGTAGCAGAAATAACCAGTACTTTGACATGCTGGAAAGTGGCCAGTGTCAGCTATGACAAATAAAATAATAGAAAGGGAGAATAGGATTTGTTCCATCTTGGCTTGGAAACAATAAAAGCATAACAAAAAATCTGGTATATTTAGAGAAAGAGAGAGCTCTTTACCTTTTAAAAGTGATTTGCTTTTCTTTTTTGGATCACACCTGGCAATGTTCAGGGGGTTACTTCTGGTGCTCAGGGGACCATATAGGATGCCGGGGATCAAATCAGGGTTGACCGCGCACAAGGCAAATGCCCTCCCTACTGTACTATCTCTCCAGTCCCTAAATCTGATCTTCTGAAGACGTGATATATCTATACGTTTGTATGTAGACATATAGAAAGTTACACTTCCGAGTTGACAGATGTCTAGTTCCCATCCAATTCCTCCTTTCCTCAGGCGATAGGGTCTCTAGAGATGGACAGCCAGGCCGACTACTGCTCTTCCTTCTGGCAATTCACTATTAAGCTTTCAATGGTTTGGCAATTTCTGTGGGTCTATATTTTAAAAATGAATTGAAAAAGTCATGGCGTGAGAAATAAACATAAGGAGTCTAAAGGATGTGGACATTCAGGTGTTCGCAGCTAGAACATGCCACCACCTCCCAGTAAGTGTTGGAAAGGGAATGCCAGATGCTGGTGAATGGCAGGTTTCTGTTTTTGGGAGAGCTGGGAAGGGAAGTTGCAGAGAGAATAGAAGAGCAAAGCCAGGGTCCCCCTACCTTTCCACCAACGGAGATTATAATCCATTTCCTTAACTATTGAGGGGGGCAGGGAGTGGAGTTTAAGACGGGGGAGGGGGAGGGGGCGGGGAGTGGAGTTTAAGGCGGGGCGGGGGGCGGGAGTGGAGCTGCTAGAACAAGTCCTGAGAGCCTGTGTTTAGTTTGCTTTGGACTGCTTACTTTTCCCAGAGCCAGGGTGAACCCGTGTCCCTGGGATTGCTGTTGAGATCTGCTGTTCCTTTGCTCAGCAGAGGTTGCTTAGCTCCATGCCCACTTGGGTCAAATCCATTCTACAACTCATGCCGAGCTGTTCTCAGGGTTCAAGTGGCAGCCGATGTAAGATTTTACTGAAGCTTGGGGCATGGATCAATTGTGCCTGTGCTTGGACCACAAGCCACAGGCTAGTGAATGATCTCAAGGACGGGAGGCTGAGCTGAAGGGGCTGCACACTGGGTCTCTGTGTGGGAGGTTGGAGCGACACCCACTTTCTCTAGGGCGATTCCCAATCAGGACAAGGTCTTTCTTTCCCTAAGCTTAGCAGGTCTGGCCAGAGAATGTTGGCTACTTCCACTAGCCTTTTTGAGCTCAAAAGCTGGTTCAGCCCAGTAAGTGTTTGTCCAGTTCACTGCTCTGAATGGGGCCTTTTGCAAATCCTTTTCACTTTGCCTTGTAACCTGAGCTCCTTCTCCCTCTCTGGCAAGGAGGCTGTGGAAAATTCCCTGTCCATAGAGAGCTGGCTTCATTTCCCAGCAATTCTACGAAGTTCTGCCTTTGTAATGGCCCAGATAAAGCAGCCCAAAGATTTTCAAAGGCCAGAGCTCTAAAACTTAAAGCACCTTGGCGCTGATGGGGGAGAGCAGGTCCTGTTCTTGGTGCTGGGGATTTATAGCTTGAATACATCTGACCCCGAAGGTTTGCCCATACCAATACCTTCAACTGGGGGCCTTGGCAACCTTAGCAGGTCGCTAACTATTGCTTATTTTGACAGAACTGTTTCAAATTGCCTAATTTATCTTAAATTATTTTTATTTTTGTTTTGGGACTTGGCTGTGCTCAGGGCTCACTTCTGGCTCTATGCTCAGGGATCATTCCTGGTGGAGTTGGGGCCTTATGGGGTATCAGGGATAGAATCCAAGTTGGCCATGTGCAAGGGCAATGCCCCACCTGGCCCCTCTTTATTTTTGTTATCTATAAACTTATGCCAACAGCTTCTAGCATGGTAAAGAAGAAAACTGGGAGGAAGAAGGAGCACAAAACCCTGGGGCATGACTTGAGCATTTTGGGGGGGGCATTGAGTCACACCTGGTGATGCTCAGGCCTTGGTCCTGGCTCAGTGCTCAGGGGTCACTCCTGGTGGTCTTGGTGGACTAGATGCACTGTTGAGCTGGGGTTGCTATGCGCCAAGACAAGTGACTTAACCTCTGTCCTATTTCTCCAGCCCTGGAGTTTCAATGCTGGCCCTTGGCTTTGGGACCCTTTCTGTATTTTCTTCAAATCCCAGTTTTTCATTTAGAAATCAGGAAGTATGGATTGATAGGTTTGAGGACTCTACCCGGTGCAGACAGAGGGACAGAGACAAGTTAATGGAAGAAACAGGAAAGGTTTATTGGCTTGTACTCCTGGGTGGGCCCTATTGACTTCTGGCGAGAGAGAGGGTAAGGCTGCAAGGGAGAGGCTCAGGAGGGTTTTCAAAGTCTCTTTGGTGTGAAGGGAGACAAAGGTCAACTGGTTTCTCTGGCGGGAAGGGGACAAAAGGAATGTGTGGTCTTTGGCAGGCGGACAATGGAGGGTGGTGTGATTGGTCTAGATTCCTTTACCCACAGGAAATGCAGCCAGGTGGGGTACAGTCTTGTGGCGAAGGAGGGGAAAGGGTGATCCTGAGCAAAATTACATGGATGAGGCTCAAGTACCTGACTTGCATGTATGAGGGTCCTGGGTTTCATGTGATATAGGCAGGTGGATTAGGCAAGCCCCCTAGCCCCACTCACTGGCAATGGATTCCTGGGAAGTAGTAAACCTAGACTTAAGGCCATCAGGATCCACCTTGTGACTACAGAAACTAAGACCTGATAAGACTTTATTAGGAGCTGGCTCAGACCAGAGGATGCTGGACCCACCCTCTAACAGAAGATCCAGTCGGAACGAAAAGTTCAAGAAAAGGAGTTTTCAAAGAAAACCATCCAACTCTACCTTCCTTGGCAACAACCCTAGCAATGAACTCTTATCTCAGATAGAAGCCCCCTGTGGGGCAGTTTGGGAAAACTCTATAAAAGCCAACTTGAACAAATGAAGCATGTTTATGCTGCCCAAGCCCATGTGTCACTTGTCCCATGTGGCTTAGCATGTGGTGCCCGAGCACATGTCACCAGCATCTCCCTCTTGAGATGTGTACTGGTCTCTCTCTGTCCTTGAAGATGCCAAATTCTCTCTCGAGCATCTTATTCTCTCTCTTCTCTCCCTCCTCCACCTTCCTCAAAACCTCCAAATAAAAATCTTTTTTGTTCTTCACTGCTTGTCTTTTCCCTAAATTCTTTTCTGTGAGGTGAGACAAGGACCTAGCTAAGGCCTTGGACTGGTGTTCCTTTCCCTGCGCAGAGTAATTCCTTGCTCCACTCTGAGTCCATGACTGCCCAAGAACTCAGGTGGTGGAGATTAACTCCTGTACCTAGAAGACCAAGGGGATGTCAGGTGTGGCTTCACGGTCCCTGGTGGAGCTGGTGGGGCTCTGGCTCATCCGGAGACTTTGTCAGCTCTAGTCTTTTCAGAGGGCCCAGGCTGGCAGAGGTGTATAGGGAGAAAGGGGTCATCTCTCTTCTCTCCGGCTCACAGAAGTCACCAGTGGAGACCTACCAACTTCACATCCCAGCATCAAGAAACAAAGAGGCTTTGAGGAGGCTCTCTGCTTGGTGTAAGGGACAGTGGCTGAAGGGATCAAGCCTGTATCCACAGACACGTTCTACCCTCCCCTCTTCTTGCTCCACTCACTGTTTTTTGACTGAGAGTTGTGATTTTTCAAACAATTTTAACAGCTGGAACTTAAAAATGTATTCAAAGAACTCTGTATGTAGAAAACAGATGAAAGCTGAAAGCTGCCACAAAGAGTGTCTAGTCTGTCCAATCCTGTGTCTGATAGAAGCTTCCAGTAAAGGAAGTGCCATGGAGATGGTGTTCTTGAGGCATTCCAGGAAGCAGACAATTGGCATTGGGTGGCTGGCCCCACCTTCCACTGTTTCTCACTTACTTGAGATCTCTGCACCTGAAATCAGGTGGGCAGGGCTGTGGTATGCACTGGGTTTGTAGAGAAGCACGTTGGGCCTGAATTTCTTCCATCCAGGTGATGCACTCTGATGAACTCACTTTCTGAACAGACCATGGCCCAGGAGTTCTTGCCTAGCCAGAGACCTTGGTTGTGCTCATCTAGCACTAGCAGAAAGCTGCTCTCTCTCTCTCTCTCTCTCTCTCTCTCTCTCTCTCTCTCTCTCTTCTCATGCACCTTCCACATTGAAATCATTCCTGTCTTTACTGTCAACAAACTTTTGTTCCTTTGCAACTTTGAGTCCCTTTCAGTACTCAGTGTTTGGTGATGCTACTCACCGGAGACCTGCCTGGTCCCTCCGTATTGACAGCTGTGCTGGAAAGTGGCGAGGTGTTGGCGTCTACAGCCCTTCCTTGGGCTTTGTGTGTTTACCAGCTCTGTATGGGCTTCTGGAAAAGACTGGAATTAGGCCTATGGGTGCAGGATGGAGGTCCAGGAGCAAAGCAAAACCACATGGCTATTCCAGGACCTGCTCTAGCAGGCTGAGCCTCCTCCAGAGATGGCACCTTCAGGGAGAGCCTAGAGGCTGCCGTGGTAGGAAAGGCCATGGGGCCACATGGGCCACAGCACAGCCACCCACCATCCAGCCACTCACACTTGAGTTGCCCTGTCCTTGTCTCCTCCTGCTGCTGGCTGCTATGTCCTTCCCGTTGGGACCATCCAGAGCTTTGGGAGAAGCTGCAGGGAGGAGGAGTCAGGGCTGGGGAGGGGACTTGGCTCCACTGAGGAGCGTGAGGGCAGCCTGCAGTGTAGCCCTGGGCCAGGAGTCAGTGTACAGTCGGGCTCTCAGGGTCTTAGTCATCTGTGAACAGGGCCATTATGCACTGTCTGGTGTGTCCTCTTTTTTGCTGGGTGGCCTGTGGTTGCCATGGATATGGCTTTGTCACTGGGGGCCTATAACCAAGGAGGATTTAAGTAAATCCTCATGGGTCAATATCTCCATTACATAAAAGAATGAAAGGAAAGAAAGAAAGAAGAAAAAAGTAAGACTCCCTTAAACAACCCCAAGAGAGCCATCAATAGCTATCACCAAACAGTGACAACTGTCGGCTGCCATGCCAGATCCGAAAGGGTGCATGTTTGTAGAAGTTCTTCGGGTTTGAAAGCTGAGTTCCCTGAGTGTGCTGACTGCAGCACGTGAAAATGATGGTATTTCCCAGCGCAGTGTGGGACAATATAAAGTTATGTTGTGTTGTCATGCCTGTACTTATTTTTCAGAACGTTTCTTGATTTACCATGACTCAAAGATGCCCTATTGCAGCATATAAATAAGCAATCTCGAGTTTAAAGCAAACAGGAGTAGTTTCTGACATGGGCAATTCGGAGGCAGTTGGTAAGGATGGTGGAAGACAGACAGGTGAAATTAAGACAGCTTTTAAATAAAGGGAAGGAAGAAGACTTGGTCCTGCGCCAGCAAGGGCGTTGGTGTTTGGGGGGGAACACACACCCTCCAGATTCCTCCTCAGTCATTGCAGATAAGGTTGCTATTGCCTGGAAGAGCAGAGGTCAGAGGTGGGGCCTGAGTGTAGCCCAGACACAGACCTCTGAGTCAGTATTCTTGGGCTTCTTTGGGGGCTACATTTGACAGGGCAGCTGGGGGTGCGCGGGACAGGGGAAGAAGCTGGGTCTCTCCAGGTGAGCTAGGTTTCAGGCAAGGCAAGCACCATATTGCTGTAGCTATCCTTCAGGCCCAAGGGCCTCACATTCTTTTTTTTTTATATTCAATGGTGAGTTTTAATCTGCCATTACCATTTCCCACATTTAGTAAAACACTGGTATCTATTTATGTCGTATTAATGAATGCAGTCATTCTATATCTGTCCTTTTCCTTCTGACTAATTTCACTGAGCATGATAGTCTCCATGTCCATCCATTTGCAGGTAAATTTCATAATTTCATCTTTTCTGACAGCTGCATAGTATTCCATTGTGTAGATGAACCACAGTTTCTTTAGCCAGTCCTCTGTTCTCGGGCATTTAGGTTGTTTCCAGATTCTAGCTATAGTGAATAGCGCAGAGATGAATAAAAGAAGTACAGATAATGTTTCTGCTATGTGTTTTTCGGTCTCTGGGTATATTCCCAGGAGTGCTATTGCTGGATCAAATGGGAGCTCAATATCTAGTTTTCGGAGGAATGCCCATATTGTTTTCCAAAAGGGCTGGACCAGTCGGCACTCCCACCAACAGTGGATCAGAGTCCCTTTCCCACATCCATGCCAGCACCGGTTGTTCTTGCTGTTTTGGATGTGTGCCAGTCTCTGTGGTGTGAGATGGTACCTCATTGTTGTTTTGATTTGCATCTCCCTGATGATTAAAGATGAAGAACACTTTTTCATATGCCTTTTGGCCATTCGAATTTCTTCTTTTTTGGAAGCTTCTGTTCATTTCTTCTCCCCATTTTTGATGGGGTTGGCTGTTTGGGCCTCACATTCTTGAATGTGATTCTTTCTGTGTATGTGTCCTTGTGTTTCCAGGGAACCACACTTGCCTGGCCAGAGGGTGAGCTGTGGGCGCCAATGAGCCTAGCTGAGATGCCACCATTTGGAAGAGGGTATTTAGAGCAGTGCTCACACCAGCATCACTAGGCTGTCTGTCCCCCTCAGGGAAACCACAGGGGGCTCTGCCAGCCTTGCCATGTGTTCCTCTGCCAATTGTCACGGCAACAACACAACTGCCCCGAAGACATTATATCTGACTCACAATTACCCAACAACCTCCTTTGCTGGAATGGGGAAAAGTGATGTTCATTTGCCTTCTGTGTGCTTGAGTTCTCATGTCGTTAAATTTTTTTTTATTGTAGTTTAAGTAATGAGGTTCCAAGGTGTTTTAATGTACAGAATTGATGTACAAAGTTATTGTACAACACTGTCACCTAAGTGCCATGACCCTCCACCTCACCTCTGTCTCCATATCACCTCTACTCTGACCTTCCTTCACCACCCACACCTCCACTGTTTTGATAGACTGCTCTGCTTAAGGTCTATACTGTTTCCTCCCTAGCCATTGCCCACGTCCAGGCCCCCCCACCTATACTTTCGTGTTGCTTCTACTCAACATCAACATTCCTCCCTTTCCTTCCCCATGGCTCTGTCTGGTCTGGAATCAGTGTCCAAGGTTCACTGCCAATTGATATTGTCCTTTATATCTGCACTCTTTGTATGCCACAGATTGAGTCAGATCATTCTGTATTTGATTTTCTGCCTCTGGCTTATTTCACTCAACATGATACCTTCTTATTCCATCCAAGTTGCTGAAAACTACATGCATTTCTTTATTGTAGCTGAAGAGTGTTTCATTGTGTGTGTGTGTGTATGCACATGCTATAATTTCTTCTTTTGTATGCCGTAATTTTTTACTCATTCATCTGTTGTTGGACATTCAGATTGCTTCATCTTGGCTACTGCACTAAGAGCAGCAATGAATATAGTTGTACATATATCATTTTGAATTAATGTTTCTGTTTTCAAATTAATGTTTGAATTATTCTAGGAAGTAGATACCTAGAAGTAGGAGAGCTGGGCCAAATGGGGAGTTCCATTTTCCCCCCCTCAGGCTTATATGGGTTTATTGAAACATTCAATGTTCACTTACAGCCTCCAAAGAGGCCCAGTGAAGCTGCACTGGGAGTTTTATTCTTTATATATACATATATATACATAATATGCATAGACATATATATTGATATATATATATACTATATATATTATCAGTTACCATTATATATTGTAAATATACTATACATAATATCAGTTGCTTATATATACTGATACCATATATACTGATATATATCTATATATATTAATATACTGATATATATATATATTGATACTATATCACTATATCACTGTCTTCCCATTCATCATCGATTTGCTTGAGCAGGCACCAGTTATATCTCCATATGTCCTGTCTCATGCTAGTAGACCTCAAGGGCACCTACTTGCTCCAGGAACATAAAGAGCTTCAAACCATCCCATCAGGTCATGGGAATGAGGTCTAAAATTGTTACTGGTATTTGGCATATCAAATACAACACGGGTAGCTTGCCAGGTGTGGGTAGCATACTCTTGTAGTCATCTCTAAATCCAGCATTTATTGATGAAACACGTGGCGGAAGCGCGGCGCCGTTGAGCCAGGCTATGATAGGCTGGTCTGCTGGGTGGAGTTCTGATGAGAGCCAAGTCCGGATGTGGAAAATGGAGGCACTCATGGAGTGGTGGGGTCGTCTGGCTGGTTGCAAGGCTCTGCTGGGGTGGCAGGCCAGGGCTAGAACCCGCCATCCCTCCTGGGCGCCTTGTGAGCAGCTGGGCACAGGGCGAGCCAGTAGCAGCTCTGCCCCCTGTCTGTGAGTCTCTGGATCAGCATACCTGAGCCGGATTTAAAAAAGACTGCTGCAGGGTGGATCTCGATGAGCCGGGCTGTGATAGGCTGGTCTGCTGGGTGGAGTTCTGACGAGAGGCAAGTCCAGATGTGGAAGCCGTCATGGAGTGGGGGGTCGTCTGGCTGGTTGCAAGCTCTGCTGGGGTGGCGGGCCAGGGCTAGAACCCACCATCCCTCCTGGGCGCCTCGTGAGCGACTGGGCACAGGGAAGAGCCAGTAGCAGCTCTGCCCTATGTCTGTATTGATACTAAATATATATCAATATATACATCAATATATATTGATACTATATATATTATATATAGTATCAGTTGCCTTTAGACTAATTCTAATTTCTTACATCAGTTGCCCTTAGATAGATTCTAATTCCTTACATCCCAAAAGGAAGGTACAACCATAGGACTAGATAGACCTAGGGCAAGCCTTGAGTAAACTACCCTGGCCTCAACAGGCAATGGACTAAATATCCTGAGCAATATTACAAGCTGAGAGCAAAGTTTTGGAACAAACTCTGTTCTGACCCAAAGATAAGCAATAGATCAATTGGACCCTGTGGGGATAGGAATAAACAATCTCGGGAGAGGAAGGTAGTCTGGGCTATATGGTGTGATCTCCCCAGAAAAGGTCACCCTATAAATTTCATCCTGGGTGTAGATAAATGTCTGTCTCTCTTACTGTGTTTATATAAATTTGAATTGATCGTTTACCTGTCAAGGATAAGAGAAAACAACATGCCATCCTGGGCAGACCTACAGCACCAGGAGCTGGGCTGAGGTCCACTGTGGTTTTGCCTTGATAAGAGGAAGCTTTCTTTCACCTCATTGTTTCAGGATAAGGGCTATTGCCTTGTCTAACTCCCCTTCCCCAAAACCTTTTGTAAAGTATATATCTCTGGCAGAATTGATTTGACTTGATGGTGGTATATGTGTGGAGTTAGTTGGAGTGAGGAGTGAGTGGAGATTAAAGCCTTAGATTTCTAGAGCTAGTGGACTTGTTCCTTTGACCGTTGGTCAGGGCAAAATGGCCATTGGTCCCAAATGTGGCCAGGGAAACTGCCAAACCCTAATATCTGTTGGGGGACCCTTCTCAGTCCATATTGTTTTCCATAGAGACTGTTGGATTGCTCTTTGTTCACAGCCCCATACTTGTCAGCCCTGGGTTTTGTATTGTAAGTGAAATGTTGTTTTTCTCTCTTTCCTGCATGCCATTTACGGCATTTTTTATGTTAGAACAATGTCCTTGTGTCTAGGCACAGGAAGACAGTTTAAGGCTATGCATTTGTAATATAGGAATCAATTAACTCTGAAACATTTACTCCTGGGCATCTATCATATTTCTTAACAAAACCTCCAGTTGCCCTTAGATTGACTCTAGTTCCTTACAACACAAAAGAAGGGTCCTGTCATGGGATTTGGATGGATCCAGGACAAACTGTGAGTAAGCTAACCTGGCCTTGACATGGGGCAGACTAATGTCATAATAGGATAACAAGCTAAAAGCAAAGTCATGGAAACGAACTCTGTCCTGACCCAAAGATAAGCAACTGATTTTAGACCTGGTTGGGTTTAAGATAATGTTAACCTGATCTGAGGACTATAATCTGGAATATATAGTGAGATGTCCCCAGGAAAAGCTATCCTTTATAAATGTCTGTATCTCTTACTGTGTTTATATAAAATGACTAGAAATATTATTAAAATGATTGCTTACCAGCTAAGGAAAGGAGAAAAAATAACATGCCAGAATTCAGCCTTTTGGGAGGGTTAAACTAGCAGACTTGACTTGGAAGAGAGATATACAGGCAAGCAGAGGAAGGATTAAAGGGTAGCCTGAGACTACTGAGCAGCCTATGGTCTTGTTCCTTTGCCCATCAGTCAGGGGAATGCCAGGGGTCCTGCTGAACCCCAATATATGTTGGGGACCCCAGTGAGTCCCTAACATGGACCAAATATGACATTTCCACCAACTGTGAATGAGGGTTCTTTTCTCACCACATTCCTGCCAACATTTGTTTT
>JAJIBD010019425.1:0-16555 GCA_021461705.1 Cryptotis parvus | reverse complement strand
AAAAAGAAAACATTGGGCCTTAGACAGTATAGCAGGTAAGGAGCTTGCCTTGAATGGGCCTGATCTGGGTTTGATCCCTGGCACTCCAAACAGTACCTTAAGCACTGCCAGAAGTGATTCCTGAGTGCAGAACCTGAGGTAACCTCTGAGCACTGCTGGGTGTGACTCAACCCCCAAAACTAAGGGGGAGCCATACACGGTAGTGCTCAGGGATCGTTCCCTGATGGTGTCTGGGGGCCATGTGGTACCAGGGATCAAATCAGAGTTGGCCACAAGCAAGGGAAACTTTTTTTGGGGTCACACCCAGCATTGCTTAGGGGACCATATGGGATGCTGGGGATTGAACCCAGGTCGTCCGGCATGCAAGGCAAACACCTTAGCCGCTGTTGCAAAAGAGCAAAAGTTAGTGGGTGCCACTGTTGCTCTGGCCCCCCAACAAGGGAAACTTCTTAATCCATGTACTATCTCTCCGGTTCCAAAAAAAAAAAACCCATAAAGAAACTAACAGAGGGGGGGTGGTCGGTTGTTCTTCCGTCTGTTTCCTGCCTCCCCCCCCCCCCTCCCCCCCCCCCACCCCCTCCAAAAAAAAAAAAAAAAAAAAAAGTGATTAGATTTTATTTAATCTCTCATAGTTTACTTCTCATTTGGGGTCACACCCAGCTGTACTCAGGTCTTACTTTGGCTCTGTATTTAGGGGTCACCCCTGGTGGTGCTTGGGGGACCATAATGTAATGCTAGGGATCAAACCCAGGTCAGGGGATGGAGCGACAGTACAGTGGGTATGGCGTTGCTTTGTACTAGGCTGATTCCTAGCATGCCATATGTTCCTTGAAACTGCCAGGAGTAAAGCCCTGAGCATCACTGGGTGTGACCCTAAAAAAGACAGAAAAAAAAATCAGTTGTGTACAAGGCAAGTGCCTTACCCAGTGTTCTATCTCTCTGGTCCTCTCACTTTATTTCAAAATACATGACCCAAAACAGGACATTAAGCCTTATATAAAAACATGGTGGGGGGGAGGGGGGCGGAGCGAATAGTCCAGCCGGTAGGGCATTTGCCTTGCACGCCTGTGTCGCCCATGCCAGACTGGGTTCGATCCCCGGCATCCCATATGGTCCCCCGCACCGCCAGGAGTAATTCCTGGGTGCAGAGCCAGGAGTTACCCCTGAGCATTGCTGGGCATGACCCAAAAATTAAAAAAAAAAAAAATAAGGGGCCAAGGAAATAGCTTAAAGGGCTGGAGTGCAAACTTGGCATGAAGAAATCCAGGGTTTAATTCCCAGCACCTCCTGGGCTCCAGGGCACCAGGAGTGACTGCTGAGTACCCAGTGGGTTGGAAGTTGCCCCACCAGCAGGTGTGACTCCCCACCTCCCCAAGAAATAAACAAACAAGGGGCATCCCATATGGTCCCCGAGCACTGCCAGGAGCAATTTCTGAGCACAGAGCCAGGAGCAACCCCTGAGCATTGCTGGCTATGACCCAAAAAAAAGCAATAAATAAATAAATAAATAAATAAGAATAAACAAACAAAATCAGTGACAAAGTCAAAACCCAGGATTTAGAATGGACAGGATTCTCTCTCAGAAGTGGGAACCACAGGGGATGCAGGGTACAGAATTCCCGCAGGTCGCCTGCAAGGCTAGAGCCCTTCCTGCTGTACTATATATCCAGCCCCTTGGACAGAATTCTCTTAGCAGGTATTATCACCCTAAATCTGGAAAAACACTAGAGAGCTGGTGAAGCGTGAAATCAGAAACAGTCATACACTCAGGTGGCAAAGTCCTTGTCATTAAGCCTTGCAGGCAGAGTCCACACATAGTCAGCAAACGCCGTTGCCATGCAGCAGTCTTGGGTTGTCAGATGAGTAACTACTAGGTTTAGGAAATACTAAAGTTGGGGGCCGGAGTGATAGCACAGTGGGGAGGGCGTTTGCCTTGCACGCAGCCGGCCTGTGCCGGCCCGGGTTCGATTCCCGGCATCCCATATGGTCCCCAAGCACCGTCAGGAGTCATTCCTGAGTGCAGAGTCAGGAAAACCCTGAGCATTGCCGGGTGTGACCCAAAAAGAAAAAAAAAAAAAAGATCAGGGTATAGAAATGAAATAATACATATGAAGTTCAATTTGATTATTTCTTCCATATTCTGGTATTTTTCTGCTACAAGTTGAGAAAAGAAAACTAAGTGATCCAGGGTGGAGCAATAGTTTAGTGGGTAGGGTGTTTGCCTTGTACGTGGCTGACCAGGTTCCAGCCCCGGCATCCCATGGAGTCCCCACTGCACACCACCAGGAGTGATTCCTGAGAGCAGAGCCAGGAGTGATGCCTGAGCATCGCCGGGTATGATCCAAAAAAGAAAAAAAAAAGCCCGGAGTACATACTATGCATGAAGAAACACCAGGGTTTGATACCCATCATCACTGGGAGTGAGCTGAGGCCCAACTTGAGAAAAGCCTGAGCAACATCTGGTATGGCCTCAACTCCCCCTCCCCACTAAAAGAGAAGATGCAATGTAGAGATCATTTAGTTCAATCAGTATTTTATAATACTGAAGGAAACTGAAGGACGTAGAATTCACCAACTTGGCAGATATAACCATAGAACCAGCTGCCAGGTCCTTAGTGGCAAACATCTTTTCCAGCAATGCTCCTAGTCAGGTAGCCTAGTCACTGGTTTATCATTACACCTATTAAGGAAGCAGGAGATGCTGAACTCTGAACTGAGCTCTGAAGAGACTAGTAGGACCAGAACAAGAGCTCAGACTGGATAGAATTTCTACCTTTATTCAGTGTAGATAAGTACTTCCTTTGGGACTGTAAACAATCTAGGGAAACCCAGGCCTTCCCTGGAACTGGGATCCAGCCCCCTCCTCATGACAGAAGGCCTCACTTATCACCATGCCTCCCTAGAACTTCTGCCAGGATGGCTGAAATAAAAGCAATTCAGTAGAAAACAGAAAAGTGGTAATTCTGCAGGAATTGAGTGAGTCTGGAGACTAATGTGAGGGATTTACTTAAACAGAAAAAGAGCAAAAGTCAGTAAATACCTCCAAACTCTCCAACTTGGTTTATACCCAAATTTACCTCCAAATTTACATATTTGTTTTTCTGGGTCACACCCAGCAATGTTCAGAGTTACACCTGGCGAGTGTGCTCAGGGGACTATAGGAGATGCGGGGATCGAGCCCTAGTTGGCTGCGTGCAGGCCAGTGGCCTACCCACTGTACTATTGCTCCAGCCCCTAATTTAGTTTTTGGCTTAGACCTAGCAGTTGTCGGGGCTACTCCTGGCTCTCTGCTGGGGTGACTCTTGAAGGTGCTTGTGGACTATATGTAGTGCCAGAGTTCAAAATGGGTTTAGTCACACAAGGAAGAGCCTTAACCCCTGTACTATCTCTCTAGTCCCAAATTATCAACATCTTGAACTAAGAATTCTACAACTTGAGGGGGGCGATGCCCAGCGGTAGGGCGTTGCCTTGCGTGGCGGACCATCTGGCCCGGGTTCGATCCCGGCATCCCATATGGTCCCCGGCACTCAGGAGTGATTCCTGAGTGCAGAGCCAGGAGTAACCCCTGAGCGGGTGTGACCCAAAGAGCAAATAAATAAATAAATAAATAAATAAATAGAGAGGGGGCCTAAATATTTAAAAAAAAAAAGAATTTACAACGATTCAGCCCTTTCATTGTGTTGATCCAGTGTTAACCAATGAGTCACCAGCTTAAATAGAGTCCTACTTCCCCTACCCTCTCATATTTCCCCAAAGAGGCAAAAAGCACACACATCTCTTATTAACATGGTAGTATAAACTCCCTATTATTGACCTAGGGAAGACTGGAATGTTCTCTACTATACCTAGCAAATTTCTAACTTTTAAGGTCAAGTTCAAATGTCCCCCTTTCCATGAAGTTGCATTACCCTTTTATCCCAGAATTCATCACTGCCTCCCCTTTGGCTTCCACAGACTGAACCTTTTTTTTTTTTTTTTGAGGGATGGAGAGGTGTTTGGGCTACAGCTGGCTGTGACCAGGATTACTCCTGGCTCTCTACTTAGGAATTACTCCTGGCAGTGTTTGGGAACCATATGGGATGCCAGAAATTGAAGCCGGGGCCCGGGGCGATAGCCCAGCGGGTAGGGCGTTTGCCTTGCACGCGGCCGGCCCATGTCGGCCCGGGTTCAATCCCCGCATCCCATATGGTCTCCCGAGGCACCACCAGGATTAATTCCTGAGTGCAGAGCCAGGAGTAACCCTTGAGCGTCGCTGGGTGTGACCCAAAAAGAAAAAAAAAAAAAAAAGAAAGAAAGAAATTGAAGCCGGGTCAGGCAAGCACAAGATAAGCACAAGGTAAGTGCCTTGCCCACTACACTACCTCTCCAGCCCTGAATATAATGGTCCTACCCGCTGAACCATTGCTCCAGCCCCCTGAAGAATACTGTTTTGTCGTAGCATCTTTATAAGATTCAGTTGTTTGAGTATTGTTGTTTTGGGGCCATACCCAGAAGTGCCCGGTGGCTACCCTAGCCCAGTGATTGGGTGTAGCTTCCAGTAGTACTGATCCAAACTGCCAGGACACCTGCATGTAACGTCTGCATTCAAACCTGTTGAACTATCTCCCCTGTCCAAAATTTAATTATTCTGTATGCTCTTCTAAACTACACACTTCTTGGGGCCGGAGCAAGAGTCCAGTAGGTAAGGCATCTGCCTTGCATGTGGCCAACTTGGGTTCGATCCCTGACATCCCGTATGGTCCCCCAAGCACCACCAGGAGTAATTCCTGAGTGCGGAGCCAGAAGTAACCCCTGAGCATCGCCGGGTGTGACCCAAAACAAAAAACAAACTACAACCTTCTTAAAAAACAAAACACCACTTTTATGTTAACTTGAATCTTTGAACTCCTCCATATACCCCTCCTCTTCTGTGCCATCTGTATAGATTCTTGGCTACATTTGGTAAATTCATTTCTTCAGAGAGCCAATTCTCTTGCTCATTTCTCTGTGATCTCCCTTGGACAGAGGGCCCCTAAAGACCCAGCCCACAAAGTACTGTTGCAACTCACATGGGCTAACTGCTTTTCCTGTCACCAGTTACTATGCCTCAGATGGCCTAATCACAGCCTATATTTTGCAGCCCTCCCACCCTAACACTGAAGCAACTGACTGAAGCCAAGGCTGCATGCTAGAGAGAGCGCTTAGAGGGCAGGGCTCTTGCCTAGCATACCACCAACCCAGGTTCATCACTGACACCCCATATGGTCTCCCAAGTGCTGCCAGAAGTGATTTCTTAGAGCAAAGCCAGAAGTAAGCCCTAAGCACAACTGGGTATGGCCCCAATACAAAATAAAAAACAAAGTTCCCTGAATTTTCAATTGACAGTGAGTGTTCAAAATATTCAGGACTGGGGGCCGGAGCAATAGCCCAGCGGGTAGGGCGTTTGCCTTGCATGCAGCCGGCCCATGCCGACCCGACCCGGCATCCCATATGGTCCCCAAGCACCGCCAGGAGTAATTCCTGAGTAAAGAGCCAGGAGTAACCCCTGAGCATCGCCGGTGTGACCCAAAAGAGCAAAAAAAAAAAAAAATATTCAGGTCATTATCTAATCATTTCTGGGTTTAAGTAGTAGTACAGTGGATGGGATGCTTGCCTTTACATGGGGGCCAACATGCGTCTGATCCCTGGTACTCTGAGCCGCCAGGAGTGATCCCTGAGAACTACTGGATGTGCTCCCTAATATATATCACAGAGCTTGAGGACACTATTAAAAATACTTCTTTGGGGCGGAGGAATAGCCCAGCGTGGTAGGGCCGCCTTTGCATGCGGCCGGCTTGTGCCAGCCTGGGTTCGATCCCCGGCATCCCATATGGTCCCCTGAGCACCGCCAGGAGTAATTCCCTGAGTGCAGAGCCAGGAGTAACCCCTGAGCATTGCCGGGTATAACCCAAAAAGCAAAAAAAAAAAAAAAAAAAAAAAACTTCTTTCTCCTGAACAGAAACTGTGACCCATATCAGAAATCTGTGTGCACTTGACACCTGGGTGGCTCCACACTCAGCTTACTGTTCAATGACTAATTTTTTTTCCAAAATCACTCTTAGAATATAGATTATATGGGGGCGGAGCGATAGCCCAGCGGGTACAGCGTTTGCCTTGCACGCTGGCTGGCCTGTGCCGGCCTGGGTTCAATCTCAGGCATCCCATATGGTCCCCCAAGCACCGCCAGGAGTAATTCCTGAGTGCAGAGCCCGGAGTAACCCCTGAGCGTCGCCGGGTGTGACCCAAAAAATAATTTAAAAAAAGAATATAGATTATATTCTATAGGTTTTTTTGTTTTGTTTTGTTTTTGGATTGCACCCAGCAATGCTCAGGTGTTACTCCTGGTTCTGCACTGAGGAATCCTCTCCTGGCAATGCTCAGGGGACTATATGGGATGGCAGAGACCTAAAACCACAAGGCAAATGCCCCACCCACTGTACACTGTCTACGGTCCCTAATACTGTATAGGATTTTAAGGCATCCTTCTTTCTAGAAAGCTGTTGCATGTATTTTGTTTTGAGGGCCATACCAGCAGCGGTGCTCAGAGCTCACTCCTGACTCTGTGCTCAGGGATCACTCCTGGCGGGGCTTGGGAGCCAGATGTGTTGCCTGGGATTGAACTGGAGTCTGCCATGACAAAGCAAATGCCTTCCTCCTGTATCAGCTCTCTGACCTTCAAGTCTCTCTTTCTCAGTTTGCTGTCACACCTGGCACTCAGAATCACTCACAGTGCTCCTCAGAGAATCTTGAGGTACCAGGGATTAAACCCTAAAAAGTATATGCTCCAGTCCACTGATCAACCCTTGGCTCCCTCCTAAGAGGAAAAAAACCTTGCCAACAAAGTGGCTTAGAGGCAGAGCACTTGCTTTGTGCGTTGAGGGCCTGGATTTGAATCCTGGTACTCTACCTACCCCCAAATAGAAACAAAAGCAGAGCCGGAGCGATAGCACAGTGGGTAGGGTGTTTGCCTTGCATGCAGCCAACCTGGGTTCAATCCCCGGCATCCAATATGGTCCCCCGAGCACCACCAGGAGTAACTCCGAGCAAAGAGCCAGGAGAAACCCCTGAGCATCGCCGGTGTGTCCCCCAAAAAAAAAAAAAAAAGAGGGGCCGGAGCGATAGCCCAGCGGGTAGGGCGTTTGCCTTGCACGTGGCCGGCCAATGCTGGCAAGGGTTCGATCCCCAGCATCCCATATGGTCGCCCGAGCATCGCCAGGAGTAATTCCTGACTGCAGAGCCAGGAGTAACCCCTGAGCATTGCCGGTGTGACCCAAAAAGCAAAAAAAAAAAAAAAAAAAAAAAAAGAAAATATGGGTAGAGAAAAATAGCAAAGCCTAGAGGGAAGACAGACAGACACACCTTTTTTTTCTCTTGGTCTGGCTTTGAATGAGAAAAAAAAAATCTGACGGGAAAACAATAGAGGTTTCTGAGTGCACTGTACAAAGGCTGGGCACCTTCAAAAGCCAATAAAAGACAAATTCGATTTAAAAAAAAAAGAGGTTATATGAGATATCCCAGCTGTAGTGAGGTTTATAAGAAAATCAATTTCAAATCCAGATAAATCGGAGCTTTTTCTATCACGACAGAAATAAAGACACGGGAGCCCCTAGGAGCCATCTTTTGGGATAAAGAAGGGCCAGTCATATAATCTATACACACAGAGACCATGTATGGGGGAGAGGTTTCAACCCCACTCTGGCAGAAGCCAATAATTCTCCCAAACACAATGATTCCTCTTACTTCTTCCTCCCTGTCCATAAAAGACCATTTTGGCCATTTATTTGGGCATTTCCTAAGATACCTAGTGCACAACTGGGGATGTGTGTGTTTGTATATTTAAGGAGGATTAACCTAGAGTACAAGTCTCTGCTTCTCAGAATCTGACAGAAGCAGGACAAAATGAAGGTGAAAGGACACAATAAATAACAGAGTATCATCTCTAAATTTGATGGGAACATGAAAACAGAATTGTCTTTGATGGCACATCCCCGGAAAGCAAGATCAGCCTGACTTGCTGTCCCTTATCTCTTATTGTTCTGGATCAAATATGTATGAGTTGTTTGGGGGAGGATTCATACTTTTCATACTTCTGTACAACTTTAATACTTAAAGATAAATACCTATTAATTTTGAAACTAAGAGGGAACGGAGAAAGAAAAATACTAGTATAAAAGAGAAAACGAATTAAGTACAATGAAAGCAAAGTCTGTAAGATGTGATCTATGGTGCGACACTGAAAATGGTCAATAGAGCATTAAAAATATATGAGAGTTGGGGCCGGAGCAATAGCTCAGCGGGTAGGGCGTTTGCCTTGCACGCGCCCGGCCCATGCCAGCCAGGGTTCGATCCCCGCATCCCATATGGTCCCCCGAGCACCGCCAGGAGTGATTCCTGAGTGCAGAGCCAGGAGAAACCCCTTGAGCATTGCCGGTGTGACCCCCAAAAAAAAAAAAGCAAAAAAATATATGGGAAGTGGGGCCAGAGTGATAGTCCAGCGGATAGGGCGTTTGCCTTGCACGCTGCCAGCCATGGTCGGCCTGGGTTCGATCCCCGGCATCCCATATGGTCCCCCGAGCACCGCCATGAGTAATTCCTGAGTGCAGAGCCAGGAGTAACCCGAGCAACACCCGGTGTGACCCAAGAAGAAAAAAATGTGTGTGTGTATACATATGGGGAGTATATTTGCTGTGTCTCAGTGAAAAAAAAATTAAAAACCCTCGTTCTTTTCTCTCAGTTCACCTGCTCACCTCCTTCCCCACCACCTCACTGTCCAAGCCAACTCCCAGGTGCGCAGGAGCGGGCTCCTGAGGCCAGAGAACCAAGGTGGTGCCGACCTTCTGGAAGGGAACCTCCCACTCTCCCCAAATCCCTCACATTCCCAGGCTTGGTTCCGCCCAGAAGCTCCCCTGCAGGGGAATACCCCCGTCTAGGTCCACAGACGTTCCCCGCCACGGCCCACAGACACCAGACGGCCACGAACTCCTTTCCCGGGCAGACACGGAGCTGCGGACCCCACCCCCGGGAAGAGGCGGGGGGACCCACTCAGACACGGGGCTGCGGACCCTAACCCCGGGAAAGAGGCGGGGACACACTCAGACACGGGCTGCGGACCCCCCACTCCCGGAAGAGACGGGGACCCACTCAGACATGGAGCTGCGGACCCCACCCCGGGAGGAGACGGGGACCCACTCAGACATGGGGCTGCGGACCCCACCCCAGGGAATAGGCGGGTACCCACTCAGACACAGGGCTGCGGACCCCACCCCCGGGAATAGACGGGGGACCCACTCAGAGACGGGACTGCGGACCCCCACCCCCGGGAGGAGACAGGACTGCGGACCCCACCCCCGGGAGGAGACGGGGCTGCGGACCCCCACCCCGGGAGGGAGACGGGGGACCCACTCAGACACGGGGCTGCGGACCCCACCCCCAGGAATAGACGGGGACCCACTCCAGAGACGGGGCTGCAGACCCCAACCCCCGGGAAGAGGAGGGAACCCACTTAGACATGGGGCTGCGGACCCCCCCCCCAGGGAAAGAGGCGGGGACCCACTCAGACACGGAGGTGCGGACCCCACCCCTGGGAAGGAGACGGGGACCCACTCAGACACGGGGCTGCAAACCCCTACCACGGGAAGAGACGGGGACCCACTCAGACACGGGGCTGCGGACCCCACCCCGGGAGGAGACGGGGATTCACTCAGACACAGGGCTGCGGACCCCAACCCCGGTAAAGAGGCGGGGGCACCCTCAGACACGGGGCTGCAAACCCCTACCACGGGAAGAGACGGGGACCCACTCAGACACGGGCTGCGGGACCCCACCCCGGGAGGAGACGGGATTCACTCAGACACAGGGGCTGCGGACCCCAACCCGGTAAAGGGCGGGGGACCCACTCCAGACACGGGTCTGCAGACCCCAATCCCCGGGGAGGAGACGGGGACCCACTCAGACACGGGGCTGCGGACCCCCACCCCGGGAGGAGAGACGGGGGACCCATTCAGACACGGGGCTGTGGACCCCCTACCACGGAGGAGACGGGGGACCCACTCAGACACGGGGCTGCGGACCCCAACCCCCGGGGAAAGAGGCGGGAGACCCACTCAGACACGGGGCTGCAGACCCCCACCACGGGAAGGAGACGGGGACCCACTCAGACACGGGGCTGCGGACCCCACCCCCGGGAGGAGACGGGGACCCACTCAGACACGGGGCTGCGGACCCCACCCCCGAGAAGAGGCGGGGACCCACTCAGACACGGGCTGTGGACCCCACCCCCGGGAGGAGACGGGGATTCACTCAGACACGGGGCTGCGGACCCCACCCCGGGAGGAGACGGAGACGCACTCAGACACGGGGCTGCGGACCCCACCCCAGGGAGGAGACGGAGACCCACTCAGACACGGGGCTGCGGACCCCACCCCCGGGAAGAGGCGGGACCCACGTGAGCAAGCGGGAAAGGATCAGAGCGCCCGTCCCGACGCCCAACTTGGCAGAGAGGCGGCAGGAGCCCGAGCTCGGCGCCGGGAAGAGGCAAGGCACGGAAGCGAGCCCGGCCCTCCCGAGCTGGCCTTGTCGGGCGATGCCGGAGCACCGCGGAAAACTCCCCCGGACCCGCCTCCCGCGGCCGCGCCAGCCCTCGCAGCCCGGCCCGCTCGCTCGCTCCCGCCGCCTCAGCCCTCCGGAAGCCGGATCCCGGCCGGGCGACGCCGCGGCAGCCAGCGAGGTCGGCAAAGCCGTGCCCCTGCTGAGAGCCTCTTCCTCGACGCAGGCTGAGCCGCGGCTCCCGGGCCACCCGCCTGCCCACAGCCCCGGCCCTTCCCCCGGCTCCTCCCTCAGCGCCGCTCACGGAGGCCCGCCTCAGCTCTCGCACGAGCCGCGGCTCCCCCGCCGGTCCGGCCCGGCCCCCCGGCTCCGGAACGCAGCTGCCCACTTGGGACTCCCAGCCCGCCCGGCCCCCTCCCTCAGCGCCCCCATTAGGCCTGCCGGGGCCCGGCCCCCTTCTCTCGGCTCTAGGGGGCCACTCGAAGCCCTCGCAGGGACCCGAGCCCGGCTCTGTTCACAAGTCAGGTCGCCCTGCTCGCGCGGGCGCCTCCGCCCCCTGCCCTAGTGGGCTCCATCAGTCCGGTACCTGGGGCTCCGTCTCCCCCGTCGGGCCCAAGCCTGTGCCGAACAGACAAACAGCTGCAGCTCAACCAAACTCTCCAGCCCCTCCTCCTCCTCCTTCGCCCGGGGCGGGGGCCCCAGCCAATGACAGGATTACCCGCCTACCATTGGGGGTGGGCCATGTGCGTACCAATCCGCCAATCATCTGAAGAGAGGCGGAACTCTTACGTTGTAGTCACCAATGTGTATGAGCACGGGGTTGGACAGGCGGGTAATCAGACCAATAAAAAGAAGGAAACCTGGAAGATGGACAAGCTGATGAGCCATTAAAGAGCGAACTCCCGGAGACAGGGGCTGGTACTACTATTGACAGGCATATATATTAACCAATAAAATGCCGAAGACCTCATGACCCCGCCTTTTGACTCATAAACATCTAATCAGGTGAGTGTGGGAGGCGGGTCGATGCGAAACTTTAACCAGTACAGCAAAAATTTGGGACTTGAATGGCAGGCAAGGCGAGGTTGCAAGAAGGCCGCTACTGGCCTTCGCCCCTCCCCCTTGATTTGGCGGGGCACTGACCCGCCCTCTACGATGAATTTCGCGGGTGTAAAGGGGTACTACTACTTCTAAGTGGTTTTTGCTTTTAGGTCACACTCGGCGATGCTCAGGGGTTACTCCCTGGCTCTGCACTCGGAAATTACTCCCCTGAGCACCGGCTCAGGGGACATGAGATGCCGGGGATCAAACCCAGGTTTGCCGCGTGCAAGGCAAACGCCCTTCCCGCTGCTATCTCTCCAGCCCATTACTACTTCTAGGAACTCGGCGTCTGGGAAATTAAGTAACCCTCCATCCTTGCTTCCTCCAGACCTTAGAAGACAAATTTTTCGGGTGTTCTATAGGCTTGTGAACATGCTTTTTGGTGGGGCAAGACATTGTAATCCGTAGTAAATCCAGTAGTAGTTGAAACCCCTTCATAATACTTTTTCTTATTGACTGAGAATAGAGCTTCAATCATTAGAGAGAAATGAATGATGTAACTTTAGAAAAGTTTGCTGCTGGGGCCGGAGCGATAGTACAGCGGGGAGGGCATTTGCCTTGAACGCGGACAGGCGACCTGGGTGCGATCACCTGCATCCCGTATGGTCCCCCCGAGCACCCCCAGGAGTAATTCCTGTGCATTGCCGGGTATGACATCCCCTTCCCTATAAGTAACAATAGAAAACTTTGCTGGAGAAGAAATATGGGCCAAGAAGGAAAAGTGAGTTTACAGGACAAACGCAATGTCTAGGTGATTCCCTCCGAGCCTACTTTTAAGCCATGTTCCTGATCCAAAACTCTTTTTTTTTTTTTTTTTTTAAATTTTTTGGGTCACACCTAGCAATGCTCAGGGGGTTACTCCTGGCGGTGCTCAGGGGACTACATGGGATGCCAGGGATCGAACCCGGGTCGGCCCCGTGCAAGACAAACACCCTCTGGACTATTGCTCCGCCCCACATCCTAAATTCTTGAAATTAAAATTCTGCAACAGCTATCTTGTATCTATGTGGTTTGTTTGTGTAAAAGTGAGGTAGGGGGCCGGAGCGATAGCTACAGCGGTAGGGCGTTTGCCCCTGCTGCCCACCGGGATTTGATCCCTGGCATCCCATACGATCCCCACTCCGTGCCAGAAGTAATTCCTGTGCGCCGGAGCTAGGAGTAACTCTGAGCATCGCTGGGTGTGACCAAAAAAAAGCAAATAAATAAATAGATAAATAGATGAATAAATAAATAAAGGTGAGGTAAGAGTCTTTTTCCTAGCTGTAAAATGGGAGCAGTAACTCGCTTTGTCCAATTTGGCATTATTCCAATTGTGTCACCAAGATGGGATGATGTAACTGAGAAAGATTAGGAAGCGGGTATGAAATCAATGATCACATGTATGTGTGAATAGGTATACAGAGCCAGAAACTCTGTGTGTGTGTGTGTGTGTGTGTGTGTGTGTGTGTGTGTGTGTGTGTGTGTGTGTATAGTTTGCTTTCGGGACACATCTGGTAAATGCTTAGGGCTTATTCCTGACTCTGCTCAGGGACCATTCTGGGTGGAGCTCCAGGGACCATACATGGTACCAGGGATTGAACTCAGGATGGTCAAATACATCATCTATCTGACTCCTACGGTTGTAGTCTTGCATCATTTTATTTGGTGGTGTTGGGGGGGTAATGTGCGCCCACACCTGGTGGTGCTCAGGTCCTACTGCTGGCTCTGCCATCAGTGATCACTCCTGGCAGGGCTTAGGGGAACCACCCGGGGCTCCGGAGATCAAACCAGCTAAGTCACCTGCAAGGCAAGTGCCTCTTTTCTGCTCAGGTCCTCTTGTAACTTTTTTTGGGTCACACCCGGCAATGCTCAGAGGTTCTTTTTTTTGCTTTTTTGGATCACACCCGGCGTTGCTCAGGGATTACTCCTGACTGTGCACTCAGGAATTACTCCCGGTAGTGCTCTTGGGACCATATGGGATGCTGGGGATCCAAGCCAGGTCTGGCAGCATGCAAGGCAAACGCCCTACCTGCTGTGCTATTGCTCCAGCCCCCTCAGGTTACTTTTTGGCCCTGCACTCAGGAATTATTCCTGGTGGTGCTCTGGGAACATATGGGATGCCGGGGGCGAACCTGGGTCAGCCACATGCAAGGCAAACGCCCTACCTGCTGTGCTACGCTCACTCGGCCCCTCTTGAACCGTTCTTCCATCAAATAAAGTGAGGAGGAAAGAGATGAACCATAAAATTAGGAGCTTTCTTTCTTTTTTGGAAGCAAGTAATTTTAATGGGTTCTTTTTTAACAAATACACTAAAGAATCATGCACTGCTGCGCGCATTGGGAAGCGATTGGGGGGCCCTAAGTCTGCACATTCCTTTGCAACTGGCCCAATGATGGCAGAACCTTTCATTACACCTTTATTATTTACTATAACCCCTGCATTGTCTTCAAAATAAAGAAAGATAGGAGCGGGGGGTCGGGGGGGCATGGAGCAAAAAAGAAAGGGCCTCTTTTTCTCCTATATGACTTTCTGTCAAATTACCACTGCTGGATGTATCTTCTTTCTGAGCTTGGGTTTGTCTTTCTTGACCGTGGCCTTTTCTTGACCATGTCACCCACACCAGCGGCAGGAAGCCTGTTCAGTCATCCCATGATCCCCTTCACAGAGATGATGGACAGATTGTTGGTTCCTGTGTTGTCCGCAGCTGATGACGGCTCCCACAGGTAGACCCAAGGACAGACCCACTGCGTCCTCACTTAAACATCTTGAAGGCCAGAAAGGTGGAACTTTCTTTTTTTTTAATTACAAACTAAATTACAAATAATGTTAAGAGCAAGAACAGTTAAGGATAAAAGGTAGGAGAGACAAAAATCATAAAAATGGAAAAAAATACTCTTTTTTAAACATTTGCATTACAAAAAATCCAGGGTGTGCATGGCAACAAATCCACCCATTCCCACTTAAAAAACTACTATAACCTGAAATATAAATATAATTGTTCATCCTTTTTACAGAAATATTCCCCCTATGCTCCCCTACTCCCACCCCCTTGCAATTGAGCCATGGCACTAAAAAAAACGGTGTAAGCGTTCTCAAAGCGATGTCTAAATCCTATCTTCCACTCCTGGGGCTGCCTCGGAGGAAAATAGCGGGATTCCTGGATCCCTAGCACCTGAAGGACAAAAATTCTTAAAAGGCAAAAAAATTTAAACATCTTTCACTTGTCTCGTAAGGATTCAGGGACGTTGTCCCGAGCTTCCTAGATGCCCCTTGGCTATACTAGGGACAGTCAAAGAGGTCTGGCAGAGAAGAAGGCCAAGATCAGGAAGCACATTTCTGCTACAGGCCCCCTAAGACTGAACTGAATCTCTCAAAGTCTTAGGGAAAATGAAATGCTAAAGTTAAGGTATATAAAGTAAAGGTATAGGTCTTAAAAAGGTTGGGTCTTTTTTTTTTTAATCCTAATCCCTTAAAACAGGCCCTTACATGTGCTTTTGTTTTCTTGGTTTTCAGAAGTTCCAATTTAAGTTGCTTTAAGTTAACCTCACAAAGCCAGAGGCTGGAGCTATGAGAATCTCTGTCATTCCAAACATAGGAATAAAAATTGAGGTCCAATGGCATGGCAAATCCTATATGGGGAGAGGGAAGTCAGTCTTTTTTCTATTTAAGTACCAATCACTTAAATCTATTAAGTGATTTAAGTTGGTGCCTAAGTTAGCATCAACTGAGATGGAGGAAGAGAGTAATTCAGGCTGACTTAAGTGCATCTGAGCTCCCTTTTGTTTTTCACCCACTTCCTCTGTCCTGGTATCCCTCAGAGTTGTCTGGCTAAGAGGAGAAGATACATATTAAGGCAGCCAGACAAGATCAGAGGGCAAACGGCCCAGTTCTGAGCCAGATCAGGCCCCCACTGGAAGAAAGGGGGGAGCAAGAGTTGGAGGCACAGGGAAGGACATCACAGTCGAAGATGGGGTACTGGCTTCGTCACATCCTGGAAGAAAGGGTGCGCCAGGGCCGCCTTCGCTGAAATCCGCTTGTTGGGGTCATAGTGCAGCATTTGCTGAAGAAGGAAGAGACGTATGTGGACTTCAGTGACAGCACAGTGAACGACAGGCAGCTGATGCCTGAGACACCCAGTCCTTGCACCCCCCAAGCTCCTTTTCCTCCTCCCTATATCTGAACCTGGGTGCCAGCAGGGGGAGAGAAATAGGGATCAGGGAATTGCTGAGACCAGAGTGCAGGGCCTCATCCTTCGTCGTGGAAAAACCCTGCCTAGGAGGCTGTCCTTAAGGAACTGGGTGTCTAACCCCCCTCTCACCGATAACAAGCTCTGTCCGTCTTCATCCAGGGGAGGCACAACTTTGCTAAAATCTTGGCGGGCCCACTTGGGGAAACTTGGCTTATAATCAGGCATGGAAGTAACTCCTGGCCAAACCACCTCATCTGGTGTGCCCAGAGTCCGGAAGATTCGGAAGAGCTGGTCGATCTCAGAATCTCCAGGGAACAGGGCCCGGCGGGTCACCTGAGAGTGGGCAAAGAGGAAAGGCCAAAACCCATATTGACGTCAGTTGGAACTGCTTCCTGTACAATGGAGGTTCCCATAGGCAGTGAAAGGTCAGCAGGGCCCCATGACTCCCTCCCCAGGGCCTTTCATGGGGTTAGTCACGCAGAGCCTGGGACAATGAAGTCCCTTCATCTGTCTTCTTGTCCCCTCCTTCCTTCCCCCAACCATGCCTTTCCAGATCCCCAAGGCTGGGTGGGGCTGGGAGGGGGCGCATGTCTGGGGTGCCACTGACACGTAGCAAAGGGATCCCAAGCCACTCACGGGTACGGGGTAGACACTGCGGTCATCCCCCTGCTTGTGATGCAGCCACTTCTAGATAGGAGCACAGCGGGCAGAGACTGTGTCTTC
>JAJIBD010019416.1:0-12234 GCA_021461705.1 Cryptotis parvus | reverse complement strand
GACAAGTTGACTTTGGGTTTGGGATTAGGATTAGAACACTGTATGCTGGAAAATGTATTATGAAAAACATTGTGGAAATTACATTTCCTTAATTAAAAAGTTAAAATAAAATAATATGTACCTAATATTTTAGAAAACATTTTAACAAAGGTAAAGAAAAGTTGACTTTGGGTTTGGGATTAGGATTAGAACACTGAATGCCGGAAACTGTATTATGAAAAACATTGTAAATTACATTTCCTTAATTAAAAAGTTAAAATAAAATAATATGTACCTAATATTTTAGAAAACATTTTAACAAAGGTAAAGAAAAGTTGACTTTGGGTTTGGGATTAGGATTAGAACACTGTATGCGGAAACTGTATTATGAAAAACATTGTAAATTACATTTCCTTAATTAAAAAGTTAAAAATAAAATAATGTGTACTTAATATCGTAGAAAACATTTTAACAAACTATGAATTAACTAGCTGTTTTTTTTTAGAATGAAACTTTAAAATGAAAATCTTAAAATGGGAAAATAGTGAAAAAACTTTTTGGTCTCATTTTCTATTATTGTTTATTATCTTTTGGTATGTATATATCACTTGTATCACTTGTCTTCCTGTTAATCGATTTGCTTGAGTGGGTGCCAGTAATGTGTCCATTCATTGGAAATGAGGTCCATTATTGTTACTGTTTTTGGCATATCGAATATACCTGGGTAGCTTGCCAGGCGCTGTCATGGCTCTGGGTTCATCCCAGAGGGCCAGTCTTTTTCTGTCAGACTATCAATCATAAAAATACAAAATCTAATTTAAGGGGGAAAGGAGTTTTAAATAGGAAGATGATCTGAATAATCTGCAAAGATAACAAATGGCTAATAGACACACAAAAATGATTATTATGTCTTAGTACTGGGCTATATAAGTAAAATGAAATTATTACCTCACACCTGTTATAATGGCTATTGTTTCAAGCTATTATTAGCTTGAAAGAGTACTGGAAGATGAGAAGAGAATTCTTGTGTACTACTGGTGGAAAAGCAAATTGACATAGGCATTATGGAAAGTAAATTGGCATAGCCATTATTGAAGCGATTTATCAAGAAAAATATAAATCTCATATAATCTAGTTATCCCATATGTGTGTGTTCACCTGGCAAGTGAAATTTGAAGATATACATGTACACTCATCGTCACTGATGCATTATCTACAGGAACGGAGAGTTGAAAACAACATAAATGCCTACAAAGTATGACTAAAGATGTGTGTGTATATATAATATATACATATATGTATGTATGCTTATATATATATTGAACACACATATATACATATATATGTATGTTTGATGCTTTCAAGAATCAAACACTAAAAAATATAACTTCTCCATGTTTGAACCCCTGGGTTGACAGAAATATTGTTAGGTGAATTAAAGAAATCTTTATAATAGTGTACTCTCAGAATGCGCATATGCTCCATTCACCTGGAATTCTCATTTATAATTGTGCATCCTGGAAATGATGTGGTTTACCCTAAAATCTTTCATTCGTGGAGATAGTGCTAGGCCCAGTTGGGGTTCTGAAATGTTCTGAAGTTCATGTGTTGTATTTCAGACTTGGTGACTGGCTACTCCGCAACTGAGTCAGGTCATTAAAGCAGGTAGAGTGTGCTTGCTAAAAGCTGCCCATTCAGGACTATCCTCTAGGAGACGACTCCTTATGACTCACTCAGCTCTGTTTGATTTAGTATTTTGTGAGATTATCTCATGCCATAATGAGGAATTTCAACAACTTATTGCAAACCACAGCAGAGCCTAGGAAGCTACCCATGGTATATTCGATATGCCAAAAACAGTAACAATGAGCGGACCTCATTCTCAACAAATGGAGACGTTACTGGCACCTGCTTGAGCAAATCGATGAACAATGGGAAGACAAGTGATACAATTGATTTATACATACGCAGAAAGATATACATACAACATAGAATACTATCAATTGTGAACTCTAACCTTGGGGAGTGCACAAAGGAGCCCACCAGCCTGGAGTACCCAAAGTTCCGCCACAGGGACCAGGTACTTTCTCCACACCAACCTGCTGCGGAACCTACCACCCCCATTCTGGTGTGTCCTGAATTTCCTTGCCTGCCAGACACAACTCCAACGTCGAAGGAATGCACAAAGGGATTAGGACTTTTGCAGGTCTCACATCCCAAAACTCAAAACCGCACTGACACTAGTGCCTCCACACAAAGTATTTAGTGTATATCCTACATAGAAGTACCAGGGTACACTGGACTCAACATTCCCCCACCTCTCACAAAACTCTGCAAATAGCCATCGACAACCCTTACTGTACTGCCTATTCATAGAAGAACACACAATTTGCAACTGTAAAGGTGGTAATGGTAAAGCAACACAGAATTCCACCATTTTTTTTTTTTTGCTTTTTTTGGGTCACACCCAGCAGCGCTCAGGAGTTACTCCTGGCTCTGCACTCAGGAATTACTCCTGGCGGTGCTTGAGGGACCATATGGATGCCGGGGATCGTACCCGGCCGGCACAGGCTGGCCGCATGCAAGGCAAACACCCTACCGCTGGGCTATCGCTCCGGCCCCGAATTCCACCAATTTTAGTGAGTGAAGCAACTTGCCAAGATGAGCCAAGCAATAATGAGTTGCAAAGTCTCTTTGATAAGGAATTTAACAGGGATCCTTCCCAATGGAAAAGAAGCAGGACAGTTTTACTGTTCAAAAAGAGAAATATCCACGACACTGGCAACTATCGTCTCATCTGCCTGCTGTCCATCATCTTAAAGCTGTTCACTCGAGTCATCCTGAACAGGACTGGCAGAACATTAGATGAAGGACAACCATGCGAGCAAGCTGGCTTCCAAAAAGGATTCAGCACAATCGACCATATCAAACTCATTGAGGTTTTTAGGGAGTTCAAGGCGCTGCTCTGTCTCACGTTCATTGATTTAAAGAAAGCCTTTGATTTTGTTGAGACTGAAGAAGTCATCAAAGCCCTAGCAAAAATGTTGTTCAAACCCAATACATCAAGATCCTTCATGAGCTGTATTACGGATTCACCACCAGGATCTCACCATTCTACAAGGAAGTGATCATTGATGTCAAAGAGGGGTTGCAGGGTGATACTATTTCACCAAAACTCTTCAGCACCACCCTTGAGAACTTCATGTGACAATTAGAATGGGAAGAAATGGGAGTGAAGATAGACAATCGGCAACTATACCACCTCTGCTTCGCTGATGACATCGGTCTAATAACACCAAACATTAGCCAAGCGGCACAAATGCTGGCTGATTTTGACCGAGAATGTGGAAAGATAGGTCTACAGCTGAATCTGAACAAAACTATGTTGATGAAAAGTGAGCTAGTTCCAGAGGCCCCATTCACTCTCAACAGAAAACAACATCTCTGAATGCAGCAGTTATTTGTATCTAGGTCGAGAACTCAACATGATGAACGACCTAGCACCTGAGCTGTGCAGGAGGAAGAGAGCGGCATGGAATGCCTTCAAGAGCATCAAAGAAATAGCTAAAAGAACAAAGAACCTCCAGCTCTGGGCACATCTCTTTGACTCCACTGTTCTCCCTATATTAACGTATGACTCAGACACCTGGGCCGTACGAAAGCAGGATGAGAACGCTATTCGGGTCTCCCAAAGTGGAATCAAAAGAGCTATTCTTGGAATATCACACCTCACTCAAGTGATAGAAGGAATTGGGAGTTCCAACCTCCATCAACGATCCAGAGTCAGGGATACTGTCTCGTTTGCCAAGGCATCTAAAATCAGATGGGCTGAACATGTAACGCAATTTGGAGACACCGCTGGACTAGAGCCATTACCGACTGGATCCCATGGGACGTCAAAAGATCATGTGGCCTCCCACCTACAAGATGGTCAAGACTTCTTCATAAAGACAATAAATGAATGGTTTGAGGCTCTTCGTATTCTGAAGCAAGCAGGTGCCATTGGGCTACACTGGCACGTGATAGGGCGAAATGGACATGCTACTGGTGCCTGCTGTAGCAAATCGATGAATAACAAGATGTCAAGTGATCAAATAATCAAGTGAAGGAGCTCATAGAAGCAATGCAACACAAAGCCAATAAAATGCAAGAGGACATGAGAGTGAAAATGAGAAAAAAATGGAAATAATAATGCAAACAGGAATGACAGATATTAAAAATGTGGTAAGTGAAATGAAAAACTCGTTAGATGACCTCCGCAGCCCAGTACAAACTGCTGAGGACAGAATTATGAGCTCCAAGATGAGGTGCAGAGACTTTCTAGACAACAGCAGAAGATGGAAAAAAAAGACTTACAATAAATGAAAAGACAACAGGAGATAACCGAGATGAAGCCAAAAAGAATAACATGAGGAACATTGTAGTCCCAGATGGACGGCAAAAAACTATGATGAAGAAACTATCAAAGCCCTCATTAAGAAGTTCCTGGAACTAAAGTGCTCTTGCTCACAGATTCAGGAGGCCCAACTGGTACCAACTAAAAAGAAATTCAAGTAAGAATACTCCAAGAAATATCTTAATCAGAATGACAAGAACCATTTATAGAATACTTAAAGTAGCAATATCAAAGAAGGAAATCACATACAAAGGAATATCCCTAAGATTCACAGCAGATTTTTCAGATGAAACACTCTGAGCACAAAGACAATGGTGGGATATCATAAAAAAGACTCAATGAATGGAAGGCCTCACCAAGAATTCTTTACCCGGCTAGACTCACATTCAGATTTGAAGGAAAGATACACAACTTCATGGATAAGCAAAAGCTCAGGTATTTAATAGACTCAAAGACAACTTTAAAATAAGGACTGAGGGAGCTACTGTAAGAGAAGACAAAACCCAAAATCACAAAAAACCTTATTCAGAAAGATGGCATAACATCCCAAAACAATAATCTCTCTCAATGTCAATGGCACAAAGCACCAATTAAGACACAGAGTGGCGAAATGGATAAAAAAAAACACAATTGAATCCAACATACTGCTACCCTTAAAGAAAAGTATCTGAATAATCAGAGCAAACACAGACTCAAAGTCAAAGGCTGGAAGGCAATTATTCACACAAATAACTCCTCCAAAAAGGCTTGTATGACCAAACGAGTATCGGACAACATAAACTTTGGGTTGAAAAAATGTTAAAAGGAACAGTGATGACCAAGCTTTAATAATTAAGGGATATGTATAGTAGGAAGAAATTACACACCTAAACATATCGCACCCGAGTCTATCAAACATAGTTGTTAGACTTCAAAGAAGACATTGACAGTAACACAATTGTATTTAGAGATTTTACCACTGCTCTATCAATGATTGATAGATCCACAAGACTGAAACTCACCATGGAAATTCTGTCCCTGCAGAAAGAAATAGAAGAAGGAGGGCTGGTAGATATATACAGAACTCCTCATCCCAAAAAGGGCAGAATACACATTCTTCTCCAGTGCACATGGAACATTCTCCTAAATAGATCACATGTTGAGTCACAAAGAATACCTCAATGAAATAAAAATATAGAATTTGTGTCAACTATATTTTCAAACCATGATGCACTGAAAATGGAAGTTAGCCACACACAGAAACAGAGAATCAAGCCAAACACCTGGAAACTGAACAGCTCACTGTTGAACAACAAGTGGGTCATAGAAGATATCAAAGAAGAAATCCAATGATTCCTTGAAACAAATGAAAATGAAGACACAAAATATCAGAACTTGTGGAATATAGTGAAAGCAGTGTTAAGAGGCAAATTCATAGCTCTTCAAGCATTCATCAGGAAAGAAGAAAGGGCCCACATAAATAACCTGACTTCCCAGCTTAAAATATTAGAAAAAAGACCAACAAAAGGAGCTCAAAACAGCAGAAAGAAGGAAATAATAAAACTCAGAGCAGAAATCAATGAGCTGAATTCAAAAAAAACAATCCAAAAAACTAATGAAACCAAAAGCTGGTTCTTTGAAAGAATAAACAAATCAACAAACCACTGGTAAGTCTCTCAAGGAAGGTAAAGAGAGAACCCAAATAAATTGAATCAGAATTGAAAAGGGGTACATCACAACAGAAACCAAAGAAATTCAAAAGATGATCAGAGTTTACTTTAAGAGTCTGTATGCCACGAATCAAGAGAAACTAGAAGAAATGGAAAAATTCCTGTAGCCCGATAGCCTCCCAAGGCTGAAACAATGAGACTTGGAATACCCGAATAAGCCTCTCACTATTGATTAAATTGAAACAGTAATTAAAAGTTGCCCAAACTCAAAAGCCCAAGTCCAGATGTATTCACCAGTGAATACACCAAACCTTTAAGGAGGACCTACTGCCAGTTCTTTTCAAGCTCTTCCAGGAAATAGAAGAAACAGAAACACTTCCAAATAGCTTCTACAATGCACAAATCACCCTGAAACTTAAAGTAGGCATAGACATCACAAAAGAAGAAAACTACAGACCAATATCCTGGATGAACACAGATGCTAAGATTGTCAACAAAATACTAGCAAAGCCACAGCGTGTAAAAAGAGGGAGAGAGATGCAGAGACAGAGAGAGAAAAAGAGAGAGAGAGGAAGGAAACAGGGCTACCTGCTATTGAGGCAGCCTGGGGGTGGGTGGGAGTGGGTGGGGTATATTGGTGGTGGAAATGGGGCACTGGTGGAGGGATGGGTGCTGGAATAATGTATTACCAAGAACCAATTATGAACACCTTTGTAATTGTATGTCTCACAGTGGTATAATAAAAAATTTTAAAAACAAAATACTAGCAAATAGAATCAAAAGACTAATAAAAAAGATTATACACCATGATGAAGTAGGATTCATCCCTGGAATGCAAGGATGGTTCATCATTTCTAAGTCAATCAACATAATACATCACATCAAAAAGACAAAAAATAAAAACCATATGATGATATCAGTAGACACAGCAAAAGCATTTGACAAGAGCCAACACACTTTCATAACAAAAACTTTCCATAAAATGGGAATTGAAGTAACCTTCCTTAATATGGTCAAAAGTATCTAAGAAAAGCCCAGGCGAGCATCATTATCAATAGGGAAAACTGAAATATTTCCCCCTAAGTCGGGGACAAGACAAAGTTGCCCACTCTCACCACTTTTATTTAATATAGTACTAGAAGTACTTGCCATATCAATCAGAGAAGAACAGGATATTAAGGACATCCAGATAGGCAAGGAAGAAGTCAAGTCGGTCACTATTTGCAGATGACATGACTATTATACTTAGAAAACCCTAAGCTCTCTACCAAAAAACTCCTAGAAACAATAGATTCCTATAGTAGAGTGGCAGGGTACAAAATAAATACACAAAAAGTCAATGGCTTTCCTGTACACTAATAATGAAGGAAGAGAAAGGGATATTAAGAAAATGTTCACATTCACAATAGTGCCACAGAACATTAAATACGTAGGAATTAATTTAGCTAAGAATGTAAAGTGCCTGTACAAAAAAACTACAAAATGCTGCTTCAAGAAATAAAAGAATACATGAGGAAATAGAGACACATGCCCTGTTAATGGATTGGGAGAATTAATATTGCCAAAATAGTAATACTTCCTAGAGCTTTACACAGATTCAATGCGGTCCCTGAAAGGATATTCATGACATTGTTCAAAAGAAATTGACCAAACACTCCTGAAATTTTTATGGAATAATAAACCCCACGGATAGCTAAAGCAATCCTTGGGAAAAAGATGATGGGGGCATCACTTTTCCCAACATGAAACTGTACTACAAAGTGGTAGCATTTAAAACAACATAGTATTGGAGTAAAAACAGACCTGAGGACCTATGATATAGACTTGAGTATCCTGACACCCATCCTCAAATACATGATCATTTAGTCTTTGATAAAGGTGCAAAAAGTACAAAAATAGAGTAAGGGAAAGCCTCTTCAACAAGTGGTGCTGGGAAAACTGGGTAGCTACGTGTAAAAAAATGAACTTAAGACCTCTGTCTAACACCATGCACAAAAATCAGATCAGAATGGATCAAAGATCTCAATATAATACCTTAATCCATAAAGTGCATTGAAGAAACTATAAGAAAAAATCCTCTGACATTGAAGCTAAAGGCATCTTCAAAGATGAAACACCACTATTAAAGCAATTGAAACAAAGGTAAACTACTATCAAACTGAAAGTATATTCACCCAATACCCATCTGAGAGGGTTTTAATATTCGGAAATGTGTGGGAGTAGAGTTTAGGTAAGGCAGACAAGGGAACAGTGTATTAATAATTGTTGGAAATTATAATACCAGCCTAGAACTGAGCATTGAATATAGGCAAAGTGATGTACATGATAACCTATAAATGTATGTATTGCAAGCCACGATGTGTAAGAGAAGAGAGAGAGAGAAATGAGAGGCAAAGTGTGTGCCATAGAGTCATGACGGGAGTAGGGAGGAAATCAGGGGTTATTGGTGGTGAGAAATGGGCACTGGTGGAGGGATCGGTGCTGGAATATTGTAGGATTGAAACCCAAACATGAACATCTGTGTAATTGTATATCTCACGGTGGTATAATAAATTTAAAAAGTAATACTATCAAATGTAAAAATTAATTCCTTTAATTTGAAAGAACACAGTCTATGTATTATCTATCATGCCTTAATAAGCTCAATGTTGAAAAGACAAATGCTGTATGGTTTCATCCATATGATGTCTACAAATAAAAAATAACAAATGAACTAAATAAAACAAAATTGTACACTTAAGATCAATTTGTTTACAGAGGAATGGGAAGAAAGGAGAAGGATAAGTTAGGATGAAAGGTCAAATGTATGGTGACAGATTTAGATTTTCAGTGGTACACTGATTGTAGATTATAGTTCAGAGGTTGATTTTTAATGATGCACATATGATACCTTTAACACAATATTCCTTCAATAAGTTTTTAAGAAATCCTTAAACCATTAATCATATCTCAAAGTTGTTAAATGTCTAAATTATGTTAAATTCATATATTTTCTAAAAGTCAGTATAGGGGAAAAGTAAAACTTTGAGGTAATTTATATTTCTAATGCCTTCAGGTGTAATATCAGATCATAGAAGACTAACTTATATAAAATAAATTCTATCCATATTAAATAATATATCTTCAGGCCAAGATGTCTATTCTCACTATTATTCAACAAAGCATTGGAAGGCCTAATCACTGGCAAAAAAAAAAAAATTGAAGTTTCAAATGGGAAAAGAAGGAATTCAACTATCACTATTTGGAGATAACATGATAATAGAAAAAGAAAACCCTAAACACTTAAACAAAAAATACCCCCAAATTCTCAAAACAATATACAGTAAAAGCGGCAGCATACAAAATCAGTAAAAATAATGATCGCCAGAGCCATATAACAGTGTGTAGGGTGTTTGCCTTGTAGGTGGATGACTTAAATTCACTCTTAGGCATCCTCCTGAGCATCGCTGGGTGTGACCCAAAAAAGCAAACAGACAGGAAAGTAATTTCTGTTCTATATGCAAATAATTTAGAAGAGAAATACAAATTTTAAATCACAGCAACAATTGCTGTCTTTATTGGTACTGTCACTATGTGATGTCAAAGGCATTTATAATTAAAATCTTTTTTTTGCCATACCAGGTAGAGCTCAGGGATCAGCAAACACAGAGGTACATATGGGGTGTTGGGGGATTAAATGTGGGTTGGCCATGAGCAAGGGAAGAGACCATACCTACTGCACTATCTTTCTGGTTATAGCATGTTATATTTTATATGTCTAGTCAACAAAATTTTGTTTGTCTCTCCCTATGAAAATGACAAGAAACAGGACAAATACAAGAACAAAAATGCTAACATGTTCTATGTGATATAATTTAATATATTATTAATTAAAGGCAAAGATTTTAGTTGTATATATGCTTCTCCAAACAATTATTCCTAAGGATCAGCCATTTCTTTCAACATTTCATATTGAATATTTACCCTTGGAGTTGATGTTCTTTTAGGCTTCAACTCAGTTGTAATTGGCACAGGCATCTGGATAAGAAAGAAGTGTTACAAGGGAACAATATAATTTAAGAAAAACCACTAAAATAAAATTCAAATTCTTAACTAAAATCAATGAGTTTAATTAAAGTGATAAGAAAACATCCCACAACTGTATGAAAATACCTTGTATGAAATTGTGTTGTTTTTAGGATTTCTTATATTTAAAAGTAACATTTTATAATGCGTGAACAGCTTTTTTAGAACAACTACTTACAGCAGATAGTCTGGCAGATCTTCTCTTTGGCTGTAAATGAAAAATATACTATGAGTTAAGAGAATTACATATAAACAAAACTATAATGATTTATAATGTAAAATATTTACATACACTAATATTGTCATCAAAATAATTATGAATTTTTTTTTTTTTGCTTTTTGGGTCACACCGGCAGTGCTCAGGGGTTACTCCTGGCTCTGCACTCAGGAATTACTCCTGGCCGTGCTCGGGGACCATATGGGATGCTGGGGATCAAACCCAGGCGGCATAGGCCGGCCTCGTGCAAGGCAAACACCCTACCCGCTGGGCTATCGCTCTGGCTCCCAATAATTGTGAATTTGGTTAGAAAAATCATGGACTTAGAAACTTTGATATTTCCCTCCTTTGTATACCTTAAAAGGGGAAAATTATCCCAAGTTAAATTTGAATTGCTAGACAAAATTAATTGATGAAATTAAGAGCATATTTATAAATGAAAATATAGGCCCCTCATGCAAACTTCAAAAGCAAGTTTTTTGCTGAAAAAGAAGAGGCTCTCCAGTTCTTCAAAGGCATAATGAGGTCCTAAGTTTCAAAAAAGTTTGAACTTTTCAATACTCATTACTAGGAAGTAAATAGCACACTATATTGATCTGAATACATTATAAATATGCGAATCAACATGTAACAATTTAGCTGCTTGTAAGCCTCGGGGTTTATAACATGAACTTTTTATAAAGTGCATTTACCCAGAAACTTACACTCCTGGTTCATATTACCTTGACCACCTATACAAGGAGAGAGAAAAACACAGAAATAAGGTCCTCAATACACAGAATTAAAAATTTCCCTATGGATATGGTTTGCAACACAATCGTTTATGAGTTCTTCCTGGATTCCTACTTAGTAGCTACATATTAGTGCCTTTGTAGTACACTACATATTGCAGTCTAGTAATGTGAACACGTATGCCATGATACAAAAAAACCGTGAGGAGCCTGAGCAATAGTACAGAGGGGGGGGGGGGGCATATGTCTTGCATAAGGTCAACACAGGTAAGATCACTGGCTTCTCATAGGGCCCAGCACAGCAGCCTGCCAGGGTAATCCCTGAGGGGTAGAGCCAGGAGTAAGCCCTGTGCAGAGTCAGGAGTGACCCCAGAACAAAACAAACAAACCCCACCAAAAACATCCTGAGACATTCATGCAAGCAACCTTATCGTTTTCCATAAGTTACATCTCCTTAGGACAGACCTTTTAAATTTTTCATTTGGTTTGGAGCCACACCCAGCAGTTTTCAGGGTTTACTACACCTAGCTCTGCACACAGGGATCACTCCTGGCGGGTACTGGGTGCCCAAGATCAAACCCATGGCGCGGTGAGCAAGGCAAGTGCCCTAAGTGTACTATGGATCCGGCCCAAACCTTAAAATCTTTTCTTTTTCTTATACTTCTTTTTGCTATTTTAGGGGGCCAAACCCATTGTGCTCAGTGCTTACTCCTCATTCTCTCTGCTTAGGGATGACTCCAGAGAGCGCTCAAGAAACTATACGTGGTGCCTAGGATTGGACAGGGGTGAGCAATGTGCAAACCAACCACTTTACTCCCTGTATCATCTCTTCAGAGAACTTTAGAATTTTAGAATGAAAATGAAATTAATTTTAGAAGTAAAATTTTAGAATTAAATCCTATTAAAAGGAGAGCGTGCAGCGCAGACAAAGGAGAAAGCTTCATGCAATTTCCCTGTTTTGGCTTGTGTCTAATATGCAATTGTACTCATCTGACCTCTATTGACTCACTTTTCTTCCGGACATGTTCTACACAAAAAAACTACAAGCCCCCACAATGCTCTGGGAGACTTCTTTGTTACCAAGTAAATGCGTTTTTCTGAGGATTCGTCAGTCGATGTTTAAAACTTCCCGCCATTGCCTGCTTTAAGGTTGTTGTCAGTACGGTAAAATAAGTAAGACTCCTCTCTCACCAGCTT
>JAJIBD010019415.1:0-13601 GCA_021461705.1 Cryptotis parvus | reverse complement strand
AAAGGAAAAAAAAAAGGCATATTTGAATAATCTTTGAAAAGATGAACATTATGAAGAGGTTCAAATTTCATTCAACAAGTAGTGAGGACCCCAACCAAAGTTTCTTAGTATAAAGGCCTGTGAGGTTAGAAAAAAGAGTTTGGAAATATTCTACTGTCCTCTACAGGGAGTATTCTGGAAATTCAGGAAAGCAAAGTTAAAAAATTGAGTTGAGGAAAATCCAATTAAAAACAAGTACTTGATCTGTTGTTCCATAATAATTCTTTCTCCCTGAAGGCTCTTCCACCATCAGTTAATGTAATGAATAAATGAGCAACAATCTCTTGTAAACTTTGTGAAGGATTCTGCAGGAAAGGGAGGTGGATGTCCTCTCCCTTCTAAGGATTGGTAGATTAAAGAACTAGTTGACTACTCTGATACCTGTGGGAGCCACCTGAATTTCTCACTTTGATGTGACAGCTGACAGACCTTACCACCAAATATGTTCGTTAAATGGTTCATTAAATTGGTTTGGTTGAATTTGAAAAGCAAATGACTGTATAGCCGTAAATGAATTTACCTATCAATTTCACATTTTCAGTTTGTCTTGAAATCAATCATGATTTATTTGGTTTCCGTTAAAAACAAACGTATCTTATGTGGTAATTTTTAAGTTAAAATTTAAGAGTAAATTGTAGTAAATCATTATATTTATGCAATTAAGAAAATACTTAAGGGGCCAGAGCGATAGCCAAGCAGGTAGGGCCCTTGCCTTGCTGCGGCCGACCGGGTTGGATCCCCAGCATCCCATATGGTCCCCCAAGCACCGCCAGGAGTAATTCCTGAACAAAGAGCCAGGAGTAACCCCTGAGCATTGCTGGGTGTGACCCAAAAAGCAAAAAAACAAACAAATAAAAGGAAATAAAATACTTCAACCATAGTGCTGGCTGTCTCTCAACAAAGGTGGCAAATGTCTTTTGCCTTTTTTTTCTGTTTTCATTACAATATTTCTATCTTTCATATTTAAAAGTAGAATTTTATAAAATATAAACAGAGAATAGTTTAATAAAGAAATTAATCATTCAATAATTAGCATCAAAAGTATCAACAGAAATTGCTACTGTTAAAAAATTATAGTTGGCTCCCTGGGGGGTGTAGCTGGCTGGGCTTGCACCTGGGGACGTGGTAGAGCCCCAGGCCTAGGCAGAAGGAGAAACTACACTCCCCAGAAGTCCAAGTGGAAACAGAAGTAAACAAACGTTTTGAACTCTCATACCAGCCTGTCTGCCTCAGGTATTCTACCTGCGGGATGTGGCTGGCTGGGCTGGCACCTGGGGATGTGGAAGAGCACCCAGGTCTTGGCAGAAGGCGAAACTACAGCCCCCAGAAGTCCGAGCAGAAGCGGAAGTAAACAGATGTTTTGAACTCTCACACTGGCCTGTCTCTGCCTCAGGTATTCCCCTTATGTAGTAGGGGAACTACATAAGATGGAAAAAAGACCGGAAAATGGATCAGCAATGAAACAGAGAATTTGGATGAGTCCAGGCAGAACAACATAAGAATCATTGGAATCCCAGAGGGACAGGAAAGTAACAACAAGGAAAACAGTTAAAAACATTCTTGCTGAAAAGTTCCTCGAGTTAAAGGGCGAAGACATCCAGATCCAAGAAGCTCGAAGGGTACCAGCAAGAAGAGACTCCAATAGAAAGACTCCAAGACACATCCTAGTCAAAGTAGTGGATGCCATGGACAGAGATATAATTCTTCAGGCAGCAAAATTGAAAAAGGAAATTGTATACAAAGGAGCATCCATTCGACTTTCAGCATACTTCTCAGAAAAGACCCTCCAAGTCCGAAGGTAGTGGGTGGATATAGTAAAAAAAAACTCAATGAAATGAATGCCTTAGCAAAAATTCTTTATCCAGCGAAACTCTCACTCAGATTTGAAGGACAGATATACAGCTTCTTGGATAAACAACAGCTTAGGAACTTTGTAAGCTCAAAACCAACCTTAATAGGAGGACTGAAAGAGCTACTCTAAGATGAGACAAAACCCAAAAGAACAACAAACCTATACAGAAAGATGCTACAAAATCACATAACAATAATCCATCTCAATATCAATGGTCTAAATGCACCAGTTAAGAACACAGAGTGGCAAAATGGATCAAAAAATTGAATCCGACATTCTGCTGCCTTCAAGAAACACACCTGAACAATCGGAGCAAAAGATAGACTCATATTAATAGGCTGGAAAACAATCCTTTACTCAAACAACCCCGCCAAAAAAAAGACCAGTGTGGCCATACTGGTATCCGACAATATAGACTTCAGGTTGAACTGGTCAGAAGGATCAGTGAAAGTCACTTCTTAATAGTTAAGGGATACATATATCAGGAAGAAATTACACTATTACACTATATGCATCCAATGAGGGGCCAGCTAAATACCTAAAACAAATACTAATAGACTTCAAAGAAGACATTGTCAGCAACACAATTGTAGTTGGAGATTTCAACACTGCTCTATCAACTCTGAATAGATCAACAAGACTGAAATTACCAAGGAAATACTGGCCCTAAAAAGAAGATATGGAAGAAAGAGGGCTTGGTAGACATATACAGGGCATTTCATACCCAAAAAAGCTGAATACACTTTCTTCTCCAGTGCACATGGAACATACTCCAAAATAGATCACATGATGAGTCATAAATCACACCTCCATAAAATCAAGAAGATAGAAATTGTGCCAACTATTTTTTCAGACCATGATGCACTGAAAATAGAAGTTAATCATACACAAAAATTGAGACTAATACCAAACACCTGGAAACTAAACAGCTCACTGCTGAACAACCATCAAGTCATAAAAGAAATCAAAGAGGAAATCCAAAGAATCCTGGAAACAAATGAGACTGAAGACACGAATTACCAGAACTTGTGGGATACAGCGAAAGCAGTGTTAAGAGGCAAGTTCATAGTTCTTCAAGCATACATCAGAAAAGAAGAAAAGGCCATCACAAACAGTCTGACTTCACAACTTAAGATCTTAGAAAGTGATCAGCAAAAGGAGCCCAACCCAGGCAGAAAGAAAGAAATAATAAAACTTAGAGCAGAAATCAATGAGATGGAATGTCAAAAAGAATCCAGAAGATCAACGAAACCAAAAGCTCGTTCTTTGAAAAAAAAAACAAGATTGACAACCACTTGCAAGACTTGTAAGAACAGGAAAAGAGAGAATCCAAATAAATAGAATCAGAAATGAAAATGGGGACTTAACAACAGAAACCAGAGAAATTCAAAAGATCATCAGAGATTACTATGAGAGCCTGTATGCAATGAAATAAGAGAACCTAGAAAAAATGGACAAAATCCTGAATTCCTATAGGCTCTCAAGTCTGCAACAAGAATATTTGGAATACATCAACAAATCTGTCTCCTTCGAGGGAGATGGGATTGGTAATTAAAAGTCCCCCAAACACAAAAGCTCAGGTCCAGATGGATTTACCAGTGAATTCTACCAAACCTTTAAAGAGGACCTATTCCAATCCTTTTCAAGTTCTTCTGGCAAATTGAAGAAACAGAAACACTCCCAAATAGCTTTTACGAGGCACATATCACCCTGATACTCAAAGCAGACAGAGATGTCACAAAAAAGTAAAACTACAGACCAATCTCCCTGATGAACATAGATGCTAAGATCTTCAGCAAAATACTAGCAAATAGAATTCAAAGAATTATCCAAAAGATTATACACCATGACCAAGTGGGATTCATCCCAGGAATGCAAGGATGGTTCAATATCCGCAAACCAATCAACATAATACATCATATCCACAAAAACAAAAATAAAAAACATATGATCATATGAATAGATGCAGAGAAGTCATTTGACAAGATTCAACACCCGGTCATGATAAAAACTCTCCATAAAATGGGGATTGAAGGAACCTTCCTCAATATAATCCAGGCCATCTACTACAAGCCCACAGCGTGCATCATTCTCAATTGGAAAAACCGAAAGCTTTCCCCTTAAGGTCAGGAACATGACAAGGCTGCCCACTCTCACCACTTCTATTCAATATAGTGCTGGAAGTTTTTGCCATAGCAATCAGGGAAGAAAAAGACATTAAGGGAATCCAGATAAGAAGGGAAGAAGCCAAGTTGTAACTATTTGCAGATAACGTGATATTGTACCTGGAAAACCCTAAACTCTCTACCAAAAAACTCCTAGAAATAATAGATTTTTACAGTAGATTGGCAGGGTACAAAATCAATACCCAAAAGTCAATGGCCTTCCTATATGCAAACAACTAAAGAGAAGAAAGGGACATTAAATAAACTATCCACCTGTGCCCTGTGCTTCCAGGGAACAGCTCACATCCCTCAAGTGTGTGTGTGTGTGTGTGTGTGTGTGTGTGTGGTGTGTGTGTGTGTGTGTGATCCTTGCATCTCCATGGAAGTAATCAGCCCCAGAGAGAACAGGCCAGAACTCTCAGCGGCAGAACTAAGGCACACAGCCTTGAATAAGCCTAGGACCTCTGTGCCCTGTGCTTTGGGGAACAGCTCCCATCCCTCCTACAGGTGTGTGTGTGTGTGTGTGATCCTTCATCTCTACAGAATTAATCATCCCCAGGGAACAGGCCAGAACCAGCCTCCCACATCCCAGTTAGCGTCCACGCCATCTACTTACTACCTATCTTGCATGAGTACCAGTGAGCTTTTGTCCATACACTCCTTGCCACCCACACAAACTCTGCAAACAGCTGAGACACCTACTAACTGTGCTATCTAGCCACCCAAGAACTCACATTTGCAAACTATAATAGTCATAATGGTAAAGCAACACAAAATTCCATCAAGCTCAGTGAGTGAAGTCACTAGCCCAGATTAGCCAAGCAATAATGATGAGTTGTATAACCTCTTTGATAAAGAATTTTGGAAAGAATTGTTAAGGATGCATAAGGAACTCAAAGATGCAATGGAATGCAAAATCAATAAAATACAAGAGGACACAAGAGAAGAAATGAGGAAAATGCAGACCAAAATACAAATGTAAATGACAGATATTAAAAATGAGATAAATGAAATGAAAAACACACTGGAAGGCCTCCATAGCAGAGTAACAGCTACTGAAGAATTAGTGACATTGAAGATGAGTTCCAAAGGTTCTCTACACAACACCAGAAGATGGAAAAAAAGACTCACAATTAATCAACAGACAACAAGAGATAATAGGGATGAAGCCACAAGGAATAACATATGGATCCTTGGGATCCCAGAAGGGCAAGAAGAAAACCCTGATGAAGAAGAATCTGTCAAAGTCATCATTGCTGATAAGTTCCTGGAACTAAAGAATACTTGCCTCAGATTCAGGAGTCCCGTAGGATACCAGACTTTCTGGAAAACAATATGGACATTGCTCTAAAGAATGGAGAATGAACTCCCATTTGACCCAGCCATACCACTCCTGGGAATATACCCTGGGAAGCCAAAAAATGTGCAGTGGAAACACCATCCCTACTTTTATGTTCATAGCAGCATTATTCACAATAGCCAGAATCTGGAAACAACCAGAGTATCTGAGAATTGATGACTGGATAAAGAAGCTTTGGTACATATACACAATTGAATACTATGCAGTTGTTAGGAAAAATGAAGTTATAAAATTTGCCTGTAAATGGACGGACATGGAAGTCGGGTCATGTTGAGTGAAATCATCCAGAAGGAGAGACAGATATAGAATGACTGCATTTGTTTGCATGACATAAATATATATGTACATATTATGATACCAATATCCAAGGTCAGGTGAATCATGGATCAGGAGGTCTTGTCAAATGTGGAAGTTATCACAAACATGTGGGAATCAGAGGCTAGGTAAGACAGAGAATGGAACAGTGTGCCAATAATTGTCGAAAGTGCTAATACCAATCTAGAACTGAGCATTAAATACAGGCAAAATGATACACATGACATCATTTTAATGTAGGTATTGTAATCCACAATGTGTAAGGGAAGGAAAAGAGAAAGAGATAGAGAGAAAGAGAAAGAAATAAAGAACCTGCCATAGAGGTAGGCTAGGGGAGGGGGAGGGAATTGGGGACATTGGTGGTGGGAAATGGGCATGGGTGGAGGGATGGTTGCTGGAACACTGTTTGACCGAAACACAAATATGAACATTTATGAACATCTTTGTAATTGTGTATCTCACGGTGGTATAATAAAATATTTAAAATAAGAGAAAAAAGAAACTATCCCATTCACAGTTGCGCCTCAGAAAATCAAATACCTAGGAATCAATGTGACAAAGAATGTAAAAGATCTCTACAAAGAAAATGACAAAACGTTACTTCAGGAAATAAAAGAGGACCTGAGGAAATGGAGACACATTCCCTGCTCATGGATTTGAAGGATTAACATTATCAAAATGTTAATATTCCATGAGCTTTATACAGATTCAATGCGGTCCCTATAAAGATACCCATGATGTCATGTAAAAGACTGCTATATGGTGGGTCTCTTACAAGCCAGGCTTATGATCAGCTCTTCTGATGGGTGGAGCTCCAGAGACTCTACCTGCAGCAGATTTTTTCAAGCCCAGCTCAGGTATGTTGATCGAGATACTCATATACATGGGGCAGAGCTGCCACCAGCTCTCCCCTGTGCCCAGATGATCACGAGGCACCTGGAAATGAAGGCGGGATCTAGTCCTTGCCCGCCACCCCAGCAGAGCCTTGCAAGCAGCCAGAGGAACCCCCCACACCATGAGGGCCACCATTTTCCACATCCGGTCTCCCCAATCATCAGAGCTCCACCCAGCAGAAGACCTGATCACAAGTCCAGCTCATCAATAAATGCTCGAGATTAGAGGTGACTACAAGAGTCTCCCACCTGCATGGCAGAGCCGGGCAAGCTACCCATGTCATATTTGATATACCAAATACCAGTAACAATTATAGTCCTCATTCTCATTATGTTCCTGGAGCGAGAAGATGCCCTTGAGCTACACTAGCATGTGACAGCACGTATGGAGATGTTACTGGTGCCTGATGGAGCAAATTGATGATCAACAGGAAGACAAGTGATACAAGTGATTATACTTACTAGTAAAGTACCTGATACATAGTAGAAATTTTAAATATAGTTTTGATAATAAGGTTTTTTCATATTTTCATATGCCTGCTGGCAATGAGAAGATATGGAAGCAACCTAAAGGACAAATGAATGGGCAAAAAAATATATTATATATTATGTGAAATATTGAATATTATTAAAAAGATGAAATTTTTCTTTTGTTACAATCATTTGCAAACATTTTTGATAATTTCTTCCTTAGCATTGTCCAAGTTGCCTAAAATTTGTCCTTGAAAGTTATTTCTGATGAAAACACTATCAGTAAAAGCAGTCTCTTAAAAAGTGGCATTATCTAACAGTAGTTGCATGTACTAATTTTGTCCAAGTTATATTCAATGTGAACCTTCATTCTACCCTATAAAGCTCTCTTAATTTGGGGCATGTTGACTTTTCAAGCCTTAAATACATATCTCACTATGTTATTTCTGTATTTTGTTGGTTTTCCAGTCTGGAGATACCTGCATCTCTCTTGAACACACACTTCCTCTCTTTTCTCTCCCATCGCATCTTTCTAAACAGGTTTTTTTTCCAATAAAAGCTATCCTCTTTCACTAAAAAAATTGGTTTTGACTCCTTCTGGTAGTGCTGAGGGTACAGTCTCCAGTTCAGGTCTTGGGGGGGTAACGCTTGAACATGTTTGGGAGACCCTGCAGTGCAAGGAATTGAACCCAGACACCCTGCACACAACGTGTGTGTGTCATCCATTTGTGCTATGTCCTGGGCAATCATTTTGATACTTCTCTTTCTTCTTTCTCTTTGGTTCTTTAAATTTTGTCATATTCTCTGAACCTTGTTGCTAATATTCACAACAATTAGGTTATAAGTTCTACAACAGGAGAATAATTGTCTCCTAATGTGTTAACATATATATCATTCAAAATGCTCTTCAGTCATAGTACTTATTCAATGACTATAGATGATGCTTGAGTGGATAAAAGAATTAATAATATGTATATAAATTTGGGTGACAATATTAAAACATTTTTCCCAAAGTGTGACTTATATAAACAGCGTTCTTACAATATTGACTTTTAGTTAAATGACTATTATTTTTTTTTAATTTTTTTATTATACCACCTTGAAACACACAATTACAAAGGTGTTCATAATTGGTTCTTGGTAATACAGTATTCCAGCACCCATCCCTCCACCAGTGCCCCATTTCCACCACCAATGTACCCCTCCCCTTCCGTCCCCCACCTGCCTTAATAGCAGGTACCCCAGTTTCCTCTCTTTCTCTCTCTATCTCTCTCACTGTCTCTGCATCTCTCTCCCTCTTATTTTACACATTATGGCTAGCCCTGCAGATATCTAGAGTTTATCACTTAAGTCTCTTTGTGTATATTCAGTGGTGAGTTTTAATCTGCCATTACCATTTCCCATATTTATTAAAACACTGGTATCTATATCCTATTAATGAATGCAGTCATTCTATATCTATCCTTTTCCTTCTGACTAATTTCACTCAGCATGATAGACTCCATGTCCATCCATTTGCAGGTAAATTTCATAATTTCATCCTTTCTGACAGCCGCATAGTATTCCATAGTGTAGATGAACCACAGTTTCTTTAGCCAGTCCTTTGTTCTCGGGCATTTAGGTTGTTTCCAGATTCTAGCTATAGTGAATAGCGCAGAGATGAATAAAGAAGTACAGATAGTGTTTCTGCTATGTGTTTTTCTGTCTCTAGGGTATATTCCCAGGAGTGCTATTGCTGGATCAAATGGGAGCTCAATATCTAGCTTTCGGAGGAATGCCCATATTGTTTTCCAAAAGGGCTGGACCAGTCGGCACTCCCACCAGCAGTGGATGAGAGTTCCTTTTTTCCCCACATCCACGCCAGCACCGATTGTTCTTGCTGTTTTGGATGTGTGCCAGTCTCTGTGGGGTGAGATGGTATCTCATTGTTGTTTTGATTTGCATCTCCCTGATGATTAAAGATGAAGAGCACTTTTTCATATGCCTTTTGGCCATTCGAATTTCTTCTTTTTTGGAAGCTTCTGTTCATTTCTTCTCCCCATTTTTTGATGGGGTTGGCTGTTTTCTTCTTGTGGAGTGCTACCAGTGCCTGATATATTCTGGATATTAACCCCTTGTCAGATGGGTATTGGGTGAATATCCTTTCCCACTCTGTGGATTGTCTTTGTATCTTGGTCACCGTTTCTTTTGAGGTGCAGAAGCTTTTCAATTTTATATAATCCCATTTGTTTATCTTTGCTTCCATTTGCTTGGTCAGTGGTGTGTCGTCTTTAAAGATACTTTTCGTTTCGATGTCATAGAGGCGTTTCTCCTATGTTTTCTTCGATGTACCTTATAGATTCATGTCTGATATCGAGATCTAGAATCCATTTTGATCTGACTTTTGTGCATGGCGTTAGAAGGAGGTCTAAGTTCATTTTTTACATGTAGCTGCCCAGTTTTCCCAGCACCACTTGTTGAAGAGGCTTTCTTTGCTCCACTTAATATTTTTTTGCTCCTTTATCGAAGATTAAGTGGTTGTATATTTGTGAGTGATTTTCAGGATACTCAGTTCTATTCCATAGGTCTACGGGTCTGTCTCTATACCAATACCACACTGTCTTAATTACAACTGCTCTGTAGTAGAGCTTGAGGTTGGGGAAAGTGATACCTCCCATCTTCTTTTTTCCCAAGGATTGCTTTAGCTATTCGTGGGGTTTTATTATTCCATACAAATTTCAGGAGTGTTTGTTCAATTTCTTTGAAGAACATCATGAGTATCTTTATAGGGACCGCATTGAATCTGTATAAAGCTCTAGGGAGTATTACCATTTTGATAATGTTAATCCTTCCAATCCATGAGCAGGGAATGTGTCTCCATTTCCTCAGGTCTTCTTTTATTTCCTGAAGTAACGTTTTGTAGTTTTCTTTGTAGAGATCCTTTACATTCTTTGTCAGACTGATTCCTAAGTATTTGATTTTCTGCAGTGCAATTGTGAATGGGATAGTTTCTTTAATGTCCCTTTCTTCTCTTTCGCTGTTTGCATATAGGAAGGCCATTGACTTTTGGGTATTGATTTTGTATCCTGCTACTCTACTGTAAGAATGTATTATTTCTAGGAGCCTCTTGGTAGAGAGTTTTGGTTTTTCCAGGTATAATATCATGTCATCTGCAAATAGTAATAACTTGGCTTCTTCCCTTCCTATCTGGATGCCCTTAATGTCTTTTTCTTCCCTGATTGCTATGGCAAGTACTTCCAGTACTATATTGAATAGAAGTGGTGAGAGTGGGCAGCCTTGTAAATGACTATTATTGACTGGACACTATTTTTACTTCATTTTCTACTGTTTATATATAGCTTAATAGTGAAATACCTATCAAGTCAGGGAGATAATCCAAAGAGCTGATGTGCTGGCTTTGATGTGAGAGCTCTGGGTTTGATTCCCAGTCTGGTCTCTTGACACCACTGGAGTAGTCCATGAGATCTATCATCTGTATCTTCACACCCCACCAAAGTAAATATTAACTAAGGTAAAAGAGAAAAACATATATAAAAGAAAAGGGACAGCGATGACATTGAATATTCACAATTTAAATATGTTAATCATAAAACTTACAAAGAAATCTTAGAATAATGCCTTTAATTCATTCTTTACCATTTCTAGATTCAGTTAAAGGTTATGTACAAGATCACAGTTTAGTAAACTAGTATCATACTATAAGCTTAACATTTTTACCCAGTAATTTCTCTTAATATCTTTGTACCTTTAATTCAAAATTAAATTGAATTAATTGTACATTGTCACAATTAATTCAATTTAATTTTTTCTTCATTTAGAATAGTTGAAATCCAAAAGTTAACAGTGTATTTCTGAGTGTAATATTTAACTTACTCACACTTCTGCAGATAAGCATTCACTATGAGTTCCAACTGTTCAAAGACGGTAGTGTTCATCCAAGGATCATTTAAATGTACCATTTAAAGTCATGCACAATAAACCATTTATTTATGAGTACAACCCTCCTGGTATACAATCTCTCACATATGTGATTTTTAGTTCAAAACACAGCTTAAACTATTTTCATGGTAATGTAACATTACAATATTTTAAGTTTTTCATAAACAAAGGGAAAATCACATGTTGGACCATTTGAGGATTTACCCGTTAATTTGGGTTGCAAATCTATTTTTTGAAGTATTTCACTATAATGACAGATATTTGTTATAAAAGAAATATTTTTTCATTTGTAAAAAATCTAAGCCATGCCAGTTAGCACTGATGAGAAATGAACTTAAATAGCTTGACAATTAAGTAATTAAAATATTATGTAAATGCAAAGTATATTTAAAAACTAATTTTCCTCAATAGTTTACTTTAATTTATACTTTATACATCACTGGGGGAGTGCATTTTGAGTAAATGAACTTCAATGACTTAATATGTAGGAATACAGTATAGTACCCAGTGAGACATAATAATGGAAAATGCCATTTTAGGCAAATAACTTCATTAATGATTAAAATAAGTATATAAGACTGTAGCACCCAGGAGTTCCACTTTTTTGATATCAGCTTTAAAGATGCAAAAACATTCACTCAAAAGGACAGATGTACAACTTTGTTCTTTGCAGCTCTTAGCACTAGAGCTAGGATGTAGAATCAACCCAGGTGTCCAGTGTGGTCTAGATACACAATGAATAGTGCGTTGCTGAAAGAAATAGTGAAATCATGCTATTTGCTCCAACTTGATTGGATCTGGAGGACCTAAATCACAACATGCTAAGTGAAATAAATTAAAAAGGCAAAGGTCAAATATCAGATACTCTCACTTGTCTGTGGTGTAGAAAACAAGAGGACAAGGGAATACAAACCATCAAAGGTGGGGAAACCATTGGTCCAAAGTTATAGAAATAAAATGTTAGGGAACGATGTTATTTATGTCCTGTAATGCAGACTATAAAAGTACTATTAAAGGACTAAGGAAAGAAAATAATGTCAGGGAAGGAGAGAAATTGAGGGAGAAACAAGAGCGATGGATTGGAGGGAAGAGCAGACAAGATCAGGAGCTTTTGATACATGGGTGGTGTAGAGGTGTGGTAAATGTAAATACCTAAACCATAGAGGCAACACTACTTTAAGCATGGGACCAAACTACAAGAATTAACCTTAAAAGTGTGCCTGTTTAGGCTCAGAAGGGGGGGAGGGTACCTGGGAACTTTCATGGAAGGAAAGAGGAACTATTAAGAAGTCAACACCAGTGTTGGGAGTGGTGTTGGAAAATTCTGTGCTTGAACATCTATTATGGACACACTTGTAAATCACGGTGCCTAAATAAAAGGACTATAGTGTTTGAAATTTGAAAAAAGTGAGAAGTTTTTATGTTATATTCATAGAATCATCTGTTGTAAGTAACCTCAGTAACCCCTTCTTCCTGAATCTTCTTGACAAACTTTGGGATGAATGTTTCCCTGTATTTAAATTCCTTTGGTGATGGCAGTCACTATCTCACAAAACCCTTTGTAAATTAGCTTTTATTGAAAGGAAATTGATTTTCCACATTTTCCAAAGATCAGCAGCATTTTCCTCGGGGACACCACAAAAACAAATGTAGTCTCAAATTCATCAACCTGAGATATATGTGAGGACAGCTATCATAACTCTAAACATGGTTTTATGCATGACATTGCAGGTGACTCTAAATGAGTTTCCATTTCAGGCAGAGTGGGGGGGAGAAGGAGATATCCCTGGGGTTGATATTGCTTCTGGGACTTGAAAACTTTCAGGTTTGAGGCACAGGGAAAAGAAGTTATTGTCCCTCATCCCTCTTCTTTTGCATTCTATGATGCAATTCCTGACAAGAATTTTAATTTTTTTTGCATGCATTTACATGCAGAGTGGGAGGAACTAAATCCTCTAAGAATCGGAACAGCAAATGATCTAGGAACTTCAGAAATGCATCAAGAGATGCTGGAAAAAAAAGAATGAGGTATTAACAAGTAAAGGGATATTAAAAGAAAATTCATCACTATCACTTCTTCCCATTGTTCATCTATTTGCTCAAGTGGGAGCCAGTAACGTCTCCATTCATTGGGAATGAGGTCATTATTGTTACTGTTTTTGGCATATCAAAGACACCATGGATAGCTTACCAGGCTCTGCTATGAGGAAAATTCATGTCATGCCAAAATTAAATTAGTAACTATTAAAATGAATAGCATACTATTGGCTAAATAATTGGAGAATATAAGTGGTTTAGAAAGTGATATATATATGGAGACTGTTTTCAACATATGTGTATTTTGACAAAGTAAGTTTATTAGTTTTGTTACAAATGATGTTCTCTTGTCCATGTCACATCAAATTATTTGAAAAAATGTTTATTCTACACTTAAAAGAAACAGCTGTTGTAAATGACTGAACAGGCACTAATATAATGGCTCCCCTGAGCTTGAGAACCTCAGTCTATTTTTGTAGAAGTCCAAAAAGCCCCAATAAGTTGTAATGTCACAGTATAATAATATTAGT
>JAJIBD010019411.1:0-17706 GCA_021461705.1 Cryptotis parvus | reverse complement strand
CAGGTAAAAATACTGGTAAGATCCATCTAGTCCCACAATGATTGTGGTAGCATGAGAGAAAATATATATACCAGCTAGCATAGAATACATAGTATGATATTTTGCCACATAGATCCAAACTGTTTTCCTGCCCCTATCTACAAAGTGGCCTGCAGGAGGTAACTGCAGTCAAGATTCAGAGGCTCTGGGCAGCCGTGTAAGATAGTAAGGGGAGTAAGGTGCGGCGTGAGGTGCTGGCCTTGCTCACTGGCACCCCATATGGTCCTGTGGACCCCACCAAGAGTGATCTCTGAGTGTAGAGCCAAGAATAAGCCCTGAGCACAACTAGATGTACCCGCCACCAGCCTCCTCACCATCCCCTCCCGCCACCCCAGCAAAAGCTTTTGGCCACTGGAAAGTGAATAAATGGTCAACATTTGAACATTTGTGTTCTTTCTTTCCTTTTGTTAACATTTTATTTTATTTTTTATACTATTTATTTATACTGGTTTTTATTTGACTTTTTATGGGGGAGGTGTCACACCTGGTGATGCTCAGGAGTTACCCCTGGCTCTACTGCACTCAGGAATTACTCCTGGAGTTCTTGGGGACCAAATGGGATGGCGGGATTGAACCTGGGTCAGCTGCATGCAAGGCAAACGCTTGCTTGCTGTACTAGTGCTCCTGCATTTTTCCTTTTGATGAACGGTGCACTTCATCTGTGCACCAGGTAACCTCAGGCATCTGCCCAGCAGTGGAAGTGCTGGACTGAGATTCATGCTTTTGATGCAGGTGGACCCCACGGGTGACTTATGTGAGGCCGGAAGGGGAGAGAGATGGTCACTTTCTCCCCAGCTGCCTCTGCCACCCGGGACCCGCTGGGCAGGCTTAGGACTGATAAGGTCTTCGATGAGCCCCTGCACGGCGTGGGCCTGAGCCCCACCAGCCCCACAAGGTGGCCATCAAGACACACCTGATGTCCGCTTGATCTCTAGGTGTGGGAGTTGATCCCCACCACCCGAGGTTTCTCGGTGGCCACGGACTCAGGCTGGAGCGAGGAATTACTCTTTGCAGGAAAGGAAAGTCAGTCCTAGGCCTTACTCAGGGCTGCCTTAGGGTTCTTGTCTTCCTCACAGAAAAAGAATTTTCAGGAGTCAACGAGCAATGAAGTAAAATAGGTTATATTGAGGAGGTTAAGGAAAGGGGAGGGGAGAGAAAGAGAGAGAGTGACACACTCAAGGGAGAACGTGGGCTACTACAAAAGACAGAGAGCGAGTAAGAGAGAGAGTACACATCTCAAGAGGGGAGATGCGGGCAACACATGTGCTCAGGCACCACATGTGCTCGGCCATATGGGCTCAGGCAGCATGTGTGTCCATGCAGCATGTGCGGCGCTGTCCTTTGGACAGGACGGCTTTTATAGATTTCTCCCCAAGTTACTCCCATATGGGGCTTCAACCTCGGTTGCTAGGGCCGTTGCCGAGGGGAGTAGACTTTGGAAGGCAGCTATGCTCACCACTATACCACCAACGCTAGGGGAGTAGACTTTGGGAGTGGTCTTCTTTGACTGGAATGCTTTGGAATCTTCACACACTCCCTTTGGCCTTTCCTTCCCCAGGGTCTATTGTTGATAGTGGTCTTGTCAAGTTTGGTTTCATTTTTCAATCAGGTGTGGCTCTGGATTTCTTCTTCAGGAATTTTATTGCCATGTGGAGCCCCCCATCTGCCTCCCTACAACACTTTGGGTTGACATTGTGGTCCAAAGATCTCTGTGCAGGCACTTTTTTTTTTTATTAAACATTTTATTATACCACCATGAGATATACTATTACAACGTTGCTCAAGTTTAGAGGTTTCGGTTTACATAGTGTTCCCAGCACCCCGCCCTCCACCAGTGCCCATTTCCCACCACCAATGTCCCCAATTCCCTCCCCTCCCATAGCCTGCCTAAATGGCAATTTCTTTTCTCTTTTCTCTCTCCCTCTTTTTTCCTTCTCTTACACATTGTGGGTTGCACTACATACACTTAGAAGCCATCATGTGCATTTTTTTTGCCTGTATTTAATGCTCAATTCTAGGTTGGTATTAGCCCTTTCGACATTTATTCACACATGTTCCTTTCTCTGTCTTACCTAACCTCTGACTCCCACACGCTTGCGGTAATTTCCACTTTTGGTAAGACCACCTGATATATTTATGTCATGCAAAGAAATGCAGTCATTCTATATCTCTCTCTTTCCTTCTGACTAATTTCACTCAGCATGATCCTTTTCATGTCCATCCATTTATAGGCAAATTTCATAACTTCATTTTTCCTAACAGCTGCATAGTATTCCATTGTGTAGATGTACCACAGTTTCTTTATCCAGTCATCAGTTCTCGGGCATACTGGTTTTTTCCAGGTTCTGGCTATTGTGAATAGTGCTGCTATGAAAATAAAAGTGCGGATTGTGTTTCCGCTGTGTTTTTGACTTCCCAGGGTATATTCCCAGGAGTATATGGTATGGCTGGGTCAAAAGGGAGTTCAATTTGTGCAGGCACTTTCTTATCACTTCACATACACACAAAGTTGGGTTTAAGTGTGAGTTATTCGCGACCCTCACCTGCCCTTTCTCACACTGATGCCTGAACAGAAGCTAGCCCAGCTGTGGCTCCAGGAACACAAGCACAACCCCTCCTGAGAAGCTCAGCAGCCTGCTGGGGTCTGGGGTGCGCTCAGTGCCTGAACACTTGCCTTGTATATGTGAAGTGCTGGGTGGAAGCCCAGCACAGGAGATCAACAGAAAGGTCATGCTGAGCTGAAAGAGGGCTGTTGAAGTTACTCATCCCCACCCCCCATAGGAACAGAAGCCCACAGACGGTGGTGAAAATACCCACGGGGCTCATACCACCTGAACCGGAGGAGCTTAGGCTTTGAATGTGGGAGGAGCTCAGGGTTTGAACGTGCCTGGAGGGGGAGGATGTGGTGGAAGGCGCTCTGGGTTCGGGGCTGCAGAAGCAGAAGCTGAGACCACGGGCCTGCAGCAAGCAGGAAACATTACTGGCTGCTGGCCCTGATTGCTGGCCACTACTAGGCCTCCCAGACAGGAGCAGGCTGGACACTTGGAGCAAGGACAGGTGGCCCTCACTCTCCCCTGGTGCTTCTCCCCAAGACCAGATGAGCATTGCAGGCAGCTGCAGGGGGATGTGGGTAGGGTTGGGGGACATAGTAATGAAGGCCAGCCTAGGGGACTGGGGGAGGGGAAGGTGCTGCAAAAGTGAACATGTGTCCCTGGAGTGTGGGCTGCTGGTAGGGTCATTCTTGGTTACTTTGTCCCTCACTCGGCCAGCAAACCTGGAGATGACGTGGCCACAGTCACGTCATAGCGATAACCCCAAAGACTTCTCTGAACTGCAGCCCCAGTTGGGGGGCTAGAGGAGTGTAAATGAAGGGGACGGCCCAGGCCCTGGATCTGGTGACCGGCTGTGATCCAGTGGGATCTGGGCTGGGTGAGGGAGTGCCCTGGGGCCTCATAGTCTAGTTGGAAACAAAAGCTCAGCCTGGCAGTGGCTGCCCAGCTCTGCAGGCTGGTGTTAGGACTTGGCCACGGGAAACACAGGTGGAAGTCGAGGCAAAGCAACTTAAACAAATCCAGGCTAAGGGAAGAGCCTGTGCTGAAACCACCTGGTTGCACCCAGCGATGCTCAGGGGTTGCTTCAAGCTCTGCACTCAGGAATTACTCCCTGTTGGTACTGGGAACCAGATGCTGGGGATTGAACCCAGATTGGCCACATGCAAGGCTAACGTGCTGTTCTGTTGCTCCATCCCAGAACCTTCAGACCTTTTCCTGATGCCGACGCACTTGCCTGTCTCTCCTAAGGATTGTATATACATTATTGGCAGGCCCAGATAATCCACAACAGTCTCCCCATATCAAGCTCCTTAATCACATCTACAGCATCTCCTTTGTCTCTTCAGGCTGGAGCTATAGCTTGGTGGTAAAATCTGTAGAGTACGTGCTTCCTAGGTCCAGATTGCTGGCGCTGTAACATATTCAGTGGGTCGGGATTCAGATGGGGGTAAGTCGGGGCCATTAGTCCATGTCTGCTGCTCTGACTTCCACAGTCTGCTGGGACCACAGGTGAAAAGGTGGGAACAGGGAAGAGCCAGGGTAACCCCCGGAGCATTGCCAGGTGTGACCCAAAAAAGTAATTAAAAAAAAAGTTGAAAAAAGAATGTTCTTATATCTCCTTTGGTTTCAAGGAGTGGCTGGGAACCACATCTCCCGAGGCCATTGAAGGCAGTTTGCAGTGTCCAGGCCCAGACTTCAGTGCTGACTGGCCCAGGGGCTAGGGGTGCCAGGCTTCTCTCCAGAAATATTCATTCCTGTTTTCTTTCTTTTTTTTTCTTTTTGGGTCACTCCCGGCAATGCTCAGGGGTTACTCCTGGCTCTGCACTCAGGAATTACTCCTGGAGTTGCTTGGGAGACCATATGGGATGTCGGGATCAAACCTGGGTTGGCCATATGCCAGGCAAATGCCCTACCCGCTATACTCTCGCCCGGCCTCTGGAAATGCTTATTTTCTCCAGAAATATTCTCTGAGGCACAGCAGGACAGGTCCCCTGGTGGCCTCTGGGAAGCCTTCATGGCCCCCACAATCAGCCGTGCTGCCAGTGGCTTCCTGCTCCCTCTGCACCCCCAAGGCTGAGCAAATGCCTTCTGTAGATCAGTGTTCTGAGTTCAGCCAATGGCTTGACTTGCCCAGGTCCAGGCCTTCCCAGAGAGCCTGAGGTCTGGAGCAGAACCTCTTCGGGTGCAGGGAGGAGCAGGGGTCACCAGCAGCTTCATGACTGCCACTGCTCCTATCCAGGCTGCTGGTCACTAGCCCCCGGACCAACAGGACAGCACAGCTCCCAGGGTCGATGTTCTCTTCACCACTACGAGCTCCACTGCCAGCCTGTGGGTAAGTCACCCCAGTGGCAGGGGTGCGTCTAGGAAGACTCCCAGATCTCCAGCCCAAATGGTCCCCATCACTGTCCCCCCACCTGTGACTCTACATCCCGCCCTGCTTTCCAGCCCTGGCTCAACCCAACCTGAACTCGAAGCACACTGACCTCAACAACAAAAATGTTGTGCGTGGTGGGGCCGGAGCGATAGTCCAGCGGGGAGGGCCTTTGCCTTGCACGCAGCCAACCCGGGTTCGATCCCCGGCATCCCATATGGTTCCCGAGCACTGCCAGGAGTAATTCCTGAGTGCAGAGCCAGGAGTAACCCCTGAGCATCGCCAGGTGTGACCCAAAAAAGAAAAAAAATGTTGTACGTGGTGCTCCAAGTACTTCCTTTTCTACTAAGTTCATTCCTCGGAATGAGCAACAAACCAAACCCACAAACCCACACCATTTTGCAGAAGAGGGGCTGCAGTTCAGAGAAGCCTTTGGGGTTATCGCTATGACTGACTCACCCTGTCTTCTAGTCTGGTCCCCACAACCAGCAGAGCCAACCTCTCTCAACTCAGTGCAGCTTAACAGGATCCAACCCAACCCCCACTCCCATTAGTCTTTACCCACCTGGTGTCTAGCACGGGTCTGGGTATTTATGAGGGCTCGAAAACACCATTACAAAATATGTTGAAGTAAATTTATTTAGGAGGAGCTAAAGTGACAGCACAGAGGGGAGGGTGTTTACCTTGTGCATGGCAGCCTGAGTTCTACACCCGGCATCCCATAGGGTCCCCCGAGCACCGCCAGGAGCAATTCCTGAGTGCAGAGCCAGGAGTAACCCTTGAGCATTGCTGGGTGGGCCCAAAAAGGAAAAAAAAATTATTTAGGGATGAAAGATATGAGAGGAAAGGAAAGAGAGGAGAGGGGAGGGAGAGAAAAAGGGGAGGGAGAAGAGGAAGAGAAAGGAAGAAAGAAGAGGCAGAAGAAACCATAAAGGCAGAGAAGTGATGTGTCCTTATGTATGACACTAACTCATTAACCAAATTAGCCACCAGGCAAGGCGCGCTTTGACTGATAGCCCCTCAGCTGGTAAAGCAGAGCCCTTGTCTCTGTGAGAGGCGGTGTGGGGTCGCCTTAGTCACTGCTCAGAAGGCTGCACAGTCGGACAGGGGAGCTGGGGGGCCTGCGGTTCAAACATTACTTTCCTGAGCCCACACTGGGAAGAAGAGGAAGAGGCTCCCACTTCTGCCCCTGGGCTTGACCCTAGGGGCTCAGTGCTTTGAGCAGCCCCTTGACCTCTTGCACCCCTCGTGGTTTGCACGTGTCCACCAGCTAGTGCCTCTCAATGGTCCTGCCCCTCAATCAGGAGCCCTAGGCGAAAGCGCCAGGTCTTCTTTCTTCCGAATCCTCCGGTGGGCAGGCTTTAGGGGCTTGGGACAAGGGTGAGGCGCTGAGAAGAGCCCTGGCCGGGTGTGGCCGTCCTTGAAGGGCCCCGTTAGGTTTTGGAGGCTTCTGGTGTCCAGTGTTCCTGTGGATCCTGGGGTGACCTTGCCTCTGGTCGTCCACCAGGGTTGCCCCCAGCAGCCGCGACCGGTCTTCATCTTCCAGAGATGTTCCATCCCAAGGGGGGCGGCACGGGAGTGACAGTTGTGGAGCCAGCGGTGTTTTGGTGAGTGCGAGTGGGATAGGAGGCTGAGGAGGTCTCGGGGAGGCTGGGCCAAAGCTCTGTGGCTGAACAATAGAGGTGCTGTTGGCTGCCTGCCTGGCCTGCTCTGTCCCTGGTGTTCCAGAGCTGACCCAGACCTGGCACCTGTGCTGTCAGGGCTGCCATTCTCGGGGGCAGTCAGTTACAGGTGCTGTGCCTGGTGGGGGTGGGCCGTCTGTTCCCAAGAGGGCTGAGGAACTTGTTCGGAATTGGGGGTATTTGGTTCTGTGTCTGGGGTCTGGGATCTAGTGGAGGGGAAACCAGGCTTTCACTTCCTTTCTCTCCCTTCTCAGATCTGCATTCAAGTGCTGGCGGGCTCAGCCTACTCAGAGCTCAGTCTCTAGCCAATCGGTACGGAGGCTCTTCCAAATGGGTAAGGTTCAGGCCCTTGGGCTTGTGCAGGTTGGCTGAGATCCCCTGTTATCTCAAGAGAGGCCCAGGCCCAGGAGTGCGGGCAAGAGGCTCGGCTCTGTGAGGGATCTTGGCCGTACAGGCTTGCCTGGGAGTGTGGAGCCTGGAGCCGTGCTGTTTGGAGAATATCCTGAAACCTGATGTGGGAACTGGAATCTGCCCCAGGAGCAAACTTGATCACAAGAGAACGCAGCCAGGGGCGCCGGTCCTGAAGGCTGAGGGAGGAGCTAGGGGGCGAGGAGGAGCTGGTGAGGAGAGGCGGGGGGTCTGGGGTGCTCTGGGTTGCCCCGCTGACCCCAAAGCTGAGCACCTAGGAGTGGGAGATGGGGAGAGCAGTGGTTTAAAGCCTGACCTGTCCCAGTCCCCACCCCATCTAATGGGAAACTGAGGCCCAGGGGGCAAAAGTGAACAGAGTTACTTAAACTGCAAGTGGGGTCTAAGCAGGTTCTCACCTCTCGCCGCTGAGACAAAGTTCCCAAATGAACCCTTGGAGCTTGCAGGGCCCTTGCAGTGTGGGTTGTGTTCCCCTAACCTCCGCCTCAGTTCCATGTCCACTTCTGACCTGCTCCCCTGTCTTGGTCCAGGCACTGAGATCGCCATCGTCTTGGATGGCTCTGGCAGCATTGACGCCCCAGACTTCCAGAGAGCCAAAGACTTTATCTCCAACATGATAAGGAACTTCTCGGACAAGTGCTTTGAGGTGGGCTTCCAGGGGGCTAGATGCACATGGCCTATCAAGTCTCTGTTGCTATTTAACACATCACCTCAGAACAGCCATCCATTTGCTCAGTCTGCGGATCTGTATTTTGGGCTAAGCTCAGCTGAGGTTCTTCTGTAGGTTGTGCCTGGAGTTAGTCCTGCAGGTGCAGGCAGCTGGGGCTGAGCAGCTTGAGAGGGCCCCACCACCTGGGTCATAGGTCTGCAGCAGCCAGCTCAGCTCTTTCATGCTTCGACATTCCAAGAGGGCAAGACCCAAAGCATGCGAACACTCTTCAGCAACCTCACCACACCACACCGCTGCGATCCCATGGGCTCATCCTGTTGGCTGCATGGAGCAAGGACAGCCTGGGGACACGAATTCAGGGAGAAATCTGGGGTTCCTTGGAGCCATTCCTATTTCACCTTCAACCCTTACTTAGAGGTTTCCCATTTGGGGGTGTGGGGGAGCAGCCCCAGAGCAGCTAGTCCTGGCCTTGGTCGCTCTGCCAACTTCCTTCCCAGCTTGGCCTCTCCTCTCCAGTGTCGCTTTGCCCTGGTGCAGTACGGAGAAGTGATCCAGACAGAGTTTGACCTTCAGGACAGTGAGAATGTGACAGCCATCCTCCTCAAAGTCCAGAACATCACTCAAGTGAAGGAAGTCACCAAGACTGCCTCCGCCATGCAGCACGTCCTGTGAGTGTGAGGGTTGAAACCAAGGAGCTGGGTGCTGGCTCGGGACCCAGAGGTGTTGAGGCGGCCTGCCTGCAGAAGGTAGCTGGACAAAGGTGTGTAGGACAGAGGATCAGGGGCTCAGCATTTCCCCAAAGGGAAAGGGAAATACTTCCTTCCAAATTGGCTGATAGAGGCACCCCTGGGTGCCATCTATCACAGACTCCTCTTGGAGCCACAAAGCCCAGTGCTTAAAGGAATGTGCACAGGGGCCAGGTAGCTTGGTTTTATTTCCCAGCTCCAGTTTTAACTTGCAGGACCTGGTATAAGCTGCCTGCCTCTCTTCCTCAGCTTAAAAAAATGAGAATTGGCTGGAGCAATAGCCCAGCAGGTAGGGTGTTTGCCTTGCACGCGGCCAGCCGGTGCCGGCCCGGGTTCAATCCCCGGCATCCCATATGGTCCCCCGAGCACCGCCAGGCATGATTCCTCAGTGTAGAGCCAGGAGAAACCCCCTGAGCATTGCCAGATGTGACCCAAAAAAGCAAAGAGAGAGAGAGAGAGAGAGAGAGAGAGAGAGAGAGAGAGAGAGGAAGAGAGAGAGAATTACGGGCTGGAGAGACCAGTACAGTGGGGAGGGGCACTTGCCTTGCACAGGCTGACACGGGTTGATATCCATTGACACCTGACATCCCATATAGTCCCCCAAGCACACCAGGAGTAATTCCTTTTTTAAAATTTTTTTTTTGGCTTTTTGGGTCATACCCAATGACGCTCAGGGTTTTCTTCTGGCTTTTCACTCAGGAATTACTCCTGGCAGTGCTCGGCATCGATCATGTGGGATGCCAGGGATCAAACCTGGGTAGGCCGCTTGCAAGGCAAATGCCCTACCTGCTGTGCTATTGCTCTGGCCCCCAGGAGTAATTCCTGAGTGCAGAGTCAGGAGTAACTCTTGAGGGCCGATGTGATAATCCAGTGGTTAGGGATTTTTTTTTTTTTGTCTTTTTTGGGTCACACCCGGCAATGCTCAGGGTCTATTCCTGGCTCTGCACTCAGGAATTACTCCTGGCGGTGCTTGGGGGACCATATGGGATGCCGGGATTGAACCCAGACCCGCAGAGGCCGCGCGGTGCAAGGCAAACGCCCTACCCGCTGGGCTATTGCTCCGGCCCCTGGTTAGGGAATTTTCTTTCATGCAGTCAACCCGATTCAATCCCCAGCATCCCATATGGTCCCCAAGCACCACCAGGAGTAATTCCTGAGTGCAGAGCCAGGAGTAACCCCTGAGTGTCACCGGTGTGACCTAAAAAGGAAAGAAAAAAAAGGAGCAACCCTTGAGCAATTCCAGATGTGCAAGATAATCCCTCCTCCAAAAATAAGAATAAGGGGCTAGAGAGATAGTTCAGCAGGTAGGACACTATCTTGCATATGACCAACTTGGGTTTGGTCCCAGCATCCCATGTGGGTCTCCTGACTATGCCAGGAGTACACTGTCTGAGTATACTGCCAGGCGTAAGCCCCGAGCACAGCTGAGTGTGAACCCAAAACAAAGAGAGAAGGAGAAAGAAAGAGGAGAGGGGGAAGGAGAGAGGGAGAGAGATGGGGGTGGAGAGAGAGATAGATAGAGAGAGAGGTAGATAGATAGATAGATAGAGAGAGAGAGAGAGAGAGAGAGAGAATAAGGGCAGACAGCTAGTTCAATAGACTGAAGTTCGTGCTTTCCATCAAGAGACTTGGGTTTGATCCTCAGTTCTTCCTGGTCTTCCAAGTATACAGAAGAGTCATGTGAGTACTGTGTGACTCAAAAAACTTAAAAACAAAAAAAGAGGGAGAAGAATATTTGTTTTTTTTTTCTTTTTTGGGTCACACCTGGCAGCGCTCAGGGGTTACTCCTGGCTCTGCACTCAGGAATTACACCTGGCGGTGCTCAGGGGACCATATGGGATGCCGGGGATCGAACCCAGGCCGGCTGGGCGGCCGCGTGCAAGACAAACGCCCTACCCGCTGGACTATCTCTCCGGCCCATTTTTTTTTTTGGGTCACACCCGGAGGAGAAGAATATTTGAAGTGAAGGATTTAAGAAGATTAAGAGGGTTAAAATATGTACCAACAGCATCTGGCACAGAAATGCTGTGCAAATACTAACCATTGTTAATAATATTATAATTCTTATACATAGAGAAAGAATAGATTAATACTGTCCAGTCTTCCTTCCTGCCTCCCTTCCTTTAAATGTTTAGGTTTTCAGGGGCGATGTTTAGGTTTCCAGAGCGATAGCCCAGCAGGTAGGACATTTGCCTTGCATGCGGCTGGCCTGTACCTGCCCTGGTTCGATCCCGGCATCCCATATGGTCCCCCGAGCACTGCCGGGAGTAATTCCCTGAGTGCAGAGCCAGGAGAAATCCCTGAGCATTGCCGGTGTGACCCAAAAAAGAAAAAAAAATCAATTTTTTTTTCTTTTTGGGTCACACCCGCAATGCTCAGGGGTTACTCCTGACTCTGCACTCAAGAATCACTCCTGGTGGTGCTCGGGGACCATATGGGATGTCGAGGATCGAACCCGGCCGGCATGGGCCGGCTGCATGCAAGGCAAACGCCCCACCCGCTGGGCTATTGCTCCGCCCCTCATGTCGAAGTTTTGGTTCTACAGTGTTCCAACACCCATCCCTCCACCTGAACCCATCTCCCATCACCAATGTCCCCACCTCCCTCCCCCTCCCACACCCCAACTACTTGGCAGGTTCTGTATGTCTTTTCTCTCCTCTCTATCTCTCCCTCCCACCTACCTTTCCTACACATCGTAGAGTGCAGTACATTAAAGGACATAACTGTTTCCACTAGTTTGATGGACTGTGTGGCCGCAGTCGCGCGACTTAGGGGCCTCGTGGTCAGCATCCGGACAGCGAAGGTGGCGGCTAGTGTGGTGGGCGAGTCTCATCCGGCTGCTTCCGGGACCCCCAGAGGTGATGGGCCCACTCCCAAAACCCATCTGTCCTCCTGGGGGCCCCATGGTCAGCTGAGCCTGGGGAGAGCCGAGTTCCAGCTTCCCCAGCCACGTCTGAGGCTCTGCATACTATTATGGCTGGTTGCCCCAGGGTAGCGCCTGGGCGGGGCCACTGGGCTCAGACAAAATGAAGGGGGAAGGGTCAACCCCAGCTCCATCTGATGAATTCCCGGTGATTCCTAGCTTCTGGGAGCTGCCTACCTGGGCTCGAACTCAGGTAGACGACTGAGCTTGGAGGAGGGTTTATTCACTGAGCTGCTTTAGAATAGGAGGGAAAGAATCCTTTGATCTGTTAATCTGGTCTTGAGGTAGCATCCCTCCCGGGCGTGCTGATATGCTGTGTCGCCCAGACACCGGTGACGACTAGTGTGGTGGGCGAGTCTCATCTCGCTGCTTCAGGACCCCTCAGAGGTGATGGGCCCACTCCCAAAACCCATCTGTCCTCCTGGGGGCCCCATGGTCAGCTGAGCCTCGGGAGAGCCGAGTTCCAGTCTCCCCAGCCACGCCTGAGGCTCTGCATGCTATGGCTGGTCAAAAGTTTTGATTTTCATGCAAGACCTGGCTATGCTTGTGGGCTACTCCTGGTGGTGCTTAAGGGACCATGTGGTGCTGGGCATTGAACCTAGGGCTCATACATGCAAAGCATGTACTCAGTCCTAGAGTCATCTTCATGGCCCTGCCCGGCACTTTCTGTTGGTAGCAAGCCCCTAGCGGACCAGAGGGGCCATCACCACCTCTCTTTGGGCCTTGTTCCCCTGGAAGGCTCTTTCCCTCCTATTCTAGAGCAGCTCAGTGAATAAACCCTCCTCCAAGCTCAGTCATCCCTTTTACTAAGGCTGCTCTTCATTACTGTCCCTTTCCAGAGACCACATCTTTACGCCCAGCCAAGGCTCCCGGAAACAGGCATCCAAAGTCATGGTGGTGCTCACGGATGGGGACATTTTCCAGGATCCCCTTAACCTCACAACGGTCATCAACTCCCCAGACATGGAAGGCGTTGAGCGTTTTGCTATTGGGGTAAGAGCTGTAGCTCCCCACCCCTGACCCTGTGTCTGGGGTGGGGAGCCCGGGTCCTGAGGGGTGCCTCCAAGCCTGTACCCGGCCTGCTCTGTTCACACGCATTCACCATCTTCTGTCCTGCCAGCCCCCAAGTCCTCTCCCCTCTCCTTCCTCACTTGCCCAGCGGTGATGGAGGGGGGAGGGACACTGGAGAGGTGAGAGGGAGCTGGGCGTTCAGAAAAGAACATGTAGGCTGGAGCCTAGAGTGTTACTGTGCTGGGTGGGATAGGGGTGGGGGGTGGGAAAACAGGAGCTATAAAGGAGGAGACAGGGGGCAGAGGGGCCCTGTCCTCTTCCTGGGCCCCCCATAATGCTGACCAGCAACCGGGGTCTCTATGCAGGTAGGAAGCGCATTTGATAAACCCAAGACTGATAAGGAACTAAAACTGATCGCCTCGGACCCGATGAGACCCATGCCTTCAAGGTGACCAACTACATGGCACTCGACGGGCTCCTGGGGAAACTGCAGCAGAAGATTATTCGCATGGAAGGTGAGAGCACCCTAGCTGTGAAGCAGCAGCCCCGCCAGAGGAGGCCGGGGCCCGAGCCCCGCGCTGTGGCCCCCACCCTCACGCCCTCATGATACATACATGATACATACATGATACATGCTTCCAGAGACTACTCTGGGCATCTCCTGTCACTCTCTGAGCCGCAGCTCTTCCAGCTCTGGAAAGGCAATGATAACCCCAGCCCTCCTCATTTCCAACATATCCCAGGAAGGTCTGGATGAACGGAGCTGCTGCGGGAGAAATAGGATGACTTGGGGTGGGCTTCTGCTCCTAGAGCCAAGGGATGCGGAAACTGGGGTGCAGAGAGAGGAAGTGAGTGGCCCTGGTGACCTGAGGCTGGTGTTTGCCCCCTGACACGGAGCAGGGTTCCAGGGTTCAGGTCCAAGGACCTTCCCGGGCTTGGGGATCTCTTCACTTCCAACACAGCTCTGTTCCACTGGACTTCCGGCTTTCAGGTACGGTTGGTGATGCACTCAGCTACCAGCTGGCACAGACTGGCTTCAGTGCCCAGATCCTGGATGAGGTACGTGGCCCCCTAGCTTGGGCAGGGCCCCCACCCTGGGCCTTGTAACTCCTGGCTCTCAGAAGGAGCCATGGGAGAAAGGAAGGTGAGAGGAGAAAAGGAGATAGGGAACACTTGTTGGCTCACCCTGATCTGAATTTTTGTCATACACACAATGACCATGATTGTTGTTGATTTGGGGTTTTTTTTCCCCATTTTTTTTGGGGGAGGCACATCCAGCAATGCCCAGGAGTACTCCTGGCTCTGCACTTAGGGAATTACTCCTGGCGGGCCTCAGAAACCATATAGTATGCCGGGGATAGAACCCTGGTGGGGCCCGTGCAAGATAAACGCCCCACCTGCTGCACCATCGCTACGGTTCAAGGAGGATGCCCATGTTTTTTACAGAAACTAAAAAACGACGGTTTTGTTGTGTGTGCCCGACTAAGCATTCCTTAACAGATGAGTGACTCAGGCCATGCCTGGGCAAGCCGCCCAGTCCGGCATCTGGGGACAGAGGCTCAGGAAAAAGCCTGCCCCCCGCAGAGGAAGCAGGGTTAGCGCCCGCATTGAACCGTGTCGGGGTGGGCGTCCTTCAGGGACGGTGCCACTGTCTTCAGCCATGCTGCCGACTGGTGCAGCTCCCTATGATCTGGGACTGGCTGGTACTCCGGGGAGCTTGCCCTGCCTGACCTGGGTTTGTCATCTCAGCTTCCTCCTACATCTCTGGCCAGTCGGGTACAACGAACGACCTCCGACACCCAACAAGGTTCACTGGGCTGCCAATCGCGACCGGGGATGGCCTGGGTCCTCTAGATGGCCTCCAACCCTCCAACCCTCATCTCCCGCAGAGGCAGGCGCTGCTTGGCGCGGTGGGCGCTTTGATTGGTCGGGAGGCGCGCTGCTCTACGACTTCAACCGCAGCGAGGGCCGCTTCCTGAACCAGACGGCCCAGGATGCCCAGGCGGCGCCGTGCAGCTACCTGGGTGAGGCGGGGCCTGGAGGCGGCAGGGGCGGGGCCTGGAGGCGGCAGGGCGGGGCCTGGAGGCGGCAGGGCGGGGGCCTGGAGGCGGCAGGGCGGGGCCTGGAGGCGGCAGGGGCGGGGCCTGGAGCCCACAGGGCGGGCCTGGAGGCGGCAGGGCGGGGCCTGGAGCCCGCAGGTTTGGGCTGGGCAAGGGGACTGCCTGGGTGAGGGTGTGTTGGGACAGGGGCTGCATGTTAGGCTGCAGTAGTTCCTAGTTTAGTATGAAGCCGTGTATGTGATCCGTGTGTGTGCCCTGTCTATGTGGTGGGGCGCAGGTGTGTGACTGGTGCGGTAGGTCCGTGGACACTAGCTGATATGGATTTTCAGGAGGAGAAAGACCAACCCTCCTATTTGGACCCTCTGCCCAGGCCCCCTTTAAAGGTGGCTAGAGAAAAAAATATAATAAAGGTGGGAGTGCAAGGGGGGGTCTGAGGGGGAGGCTCTCCATCCCCCACAGGTTATGCAGTGGCTGTGCTGCGCAAGGCCTGTGGCCTCTCCTATGTGGCAGGGGCCCGCTACCAGCAGCGCGAGCTGTGCTGGAACTCCAGGAGGCGGCCAGTAAGAACAACTTCCTGCCAGTGCTGGTTGGCGAACAGGTACCTGCTGGGGAAAGGCCCTGTCCCCGGTAAACCAGCTCAGAGGCCCAGGAGAGAACTGGACAGGCTCCAGGGCACCCCAGGGCGGGGGCACTCCAGTGGGGCCAGAACTCAGCATCTCTGGGGGGCTCTGAAGTTGGGGTGTCAGTGGTGTCCCCCTGTGGGGATGCGCTGCTATGTCTTCTTTCTTGTTCTGAGGCCAGCTGGTCTGGGCGTCCAGGGAGGGCAGTGATAAGAGCGGGGTCCCTCAGCACCCCCTGTGAGCTGAGTTTCTTCTGGGCCTAGATGGGGTCCTATTTTGGCTCTGAGCTGTGCCCTGTGGACGTCAACATGAATGGAACCACGGACTTATTGCTGGTGGCGGCTCCGTTTTACCACGACCACGGAGAGGAAGGCAGAGTCTATGTCTACAGGCTGAATGCGCAGGTGGGGAGACTCCACCTCACCAGCTTGCTGGGTCCCCCTCCAAGGGCTCCGAGTGCAGCAGCTGTTGAACTCCCGCCCATACCCCACCTGTCCCCTCACCCCCATACTCCCATCCATACCCCACCGTCACCTCACTCCACATAGCTGCACTGGTGACCAAGTGTATTGGGTTCGACAACCTCACTTGTGTCCCACAGTCACAGTTCAAGGTCACTGTTGCTCCCATTGAACAGACCGGTAAGCAGAGGTCTTGCCCGTGTTTACCTAGCAAGTGATGATAATGCCAAGACTAGAATGCAGGTCTCCCACCTGCTACTAGCCCTCAGTGTGGGAGCAGAGGAGCCAGTTCTAGGTTCTGACCTGCAAGGCAAGAGGACCCCCACTTTCCCACGTGATGACCATGTGCCCCTGAGCCCGAGTCTCCACTGGGGATGAGTGAGCAGGATGCCTGCAGCCGCTTCTGTGCTCAGCTGTCCATTTGCTTTTACAGGATGGTTCCTTCTCCTTGGCACATGTGCTGACCGGAGTCACTAATGCCCGTTTTGGCTTTGCCATGGCAACAGTGGGGGATATAAATCAAGATGCACTCACAGATGTGGCCATTGGGGCCCCCTGGAGGGCCTGGGGACCGACGACAGGTCCAGCTTTGGCACCGTGTACATCTACAATGGACTTGAGAATGGTCTCTCCTCTAGCCACTCACAGGTGACCATGCTACCTCCTGTCTCTGCTCTGGGGCTCTGACTTCCCTCATATGACTTCCCAGATATGAGCCTTCAGCTTGTCTGAGTTCCAAGGGGGTCTCCTGGTTTGTTTGGACTAATAGCTGTCCCCCAACCTATGGACAAAGGGACAGGGCCACACATTCACTGGTAATTAGTCACAGTTTGGGGGCCGGAGCGATAGCCCAGTCGGTAGGGCATTTGCCTTGCACCTGGATGACCCGGTTTCGATCCCCAGCATCCCATATGGTTCCCCCGAGCACTGCCAGGAGTAATTCCTGAGTGCAGAGCCAACAGTAACCCCTGAGCATCTCAGGGAGTGAGGCCAAAAAGCAAAAGAAAAAAAAAAATTCAGTGGCAGTTTAATTCATATGAACCTTGATAATTATAGAGAGATCATGAAGGGCTGATCATTATAGAAAGATCATGTGGCCACCCACCTACAGGATGGTCAGACTTCTTCATCAAGACCCTGAACGAGCGGTTTGAGGCTCTTTGTATTCCTGAAGCAACCAGATGCCATTGGACTACACTGGCACGTGATAGGGTCAAATGGAAACATTACTGGCGCCCGCTCGAGCAAATCAATGAATAACGGGATGTCAAGTGATCAAGTGATCATGAAGGGCTGGGGTAGCCATTACAGATAGATGTGTTTGAATATTGACATAACAAATGAACAGATGTAAAGCCTCTCTTCGGGAGACAATCTTCTAGAAGATCCACCCAAGGACCAGATTCCATCTAGGGGCTACAGCACTCCAGATTCCTCCTAGGAGATCTGCCCAAGGGGTTTCCATATAGGGGCATATTGCTTTCTCATTTCCTTTACCGGTAATCCATTTAAACAATCATTAAATTTCACACTTGATCACTTGACATCTCGTTATTCATCGATTTGCTCGAGCGGGTGCCAGTAACATTTCCATTTGACCCTACCACGTGCCAGTGTAGCCCAATGGCATCTGGTTACTTCAGGAATATGAAGAGCCTCAAACCGCTCGTTCAGGGTCTTGACGAAGAAGTCTGACCATCTTGTAGGTGGGCGGCCACACGATCTTTTGACATCCTGTGGGATCCAGTCGGTAACGGCTCTAGTCCAGTGGTCGTCTCCAAATCACATTACATGTCCAGCCCATCTGATTTTCGATGCCTTGGCTAAAGAGACAGCGTCCCTGACTCTGGAACAGTGACAGAGGTTGGAGCTCGGATTCCATTAAATTTACTTCTTAATAATATTTCTAGTCATTTTGTATAAACACAATAGGAGATATAGACTTTTATCTATACCCTGGATTAAGCTTTAAATGGTCTCTCTTGGCTCATGGCAAAGGGTGACTTTTCCTGGAGACATCTCACTGTATTTCCCAGACTAAAGTTCTCAAGCCAGGTTAGTTTATCCTCAGCCCAACAGGGTCTTTAATCAGTTGCTTATTTTTGAGCCATGACAGAGTTTGTTCCATGACCGTGCTCTTAACTT